>SNQJ01S0037167.1:0-15491 GCA_010110895.2 Picea sitchensis | reverse complement strand
GCCTGGTTCCCTCCCTGCACAGGTCTTCCTCTAGAGTATTCAACGACTTTGTTCCTCCTTAAGCTTCAACTTCTCAGACCTCAAAGGTCTTTGTCCCTTCCACTCCTCGAAGGGATATAAGTGTCGTTTTGGCAACTTCTACTCAAGCACCCCTTGCTGAGCCGACAGAGTACTTAGTAACTCTATGAGTGTCTTCTCCTTGACACTTCTCTTATTTATGAACTCGATATAGTGTTATCCTTATGCATTCCTTTCACTTTCTCGATGCCCACTTGGCAGAGCTCTACAAAACCTTCAATAATTTTGTCTCTTTGTGCCTTCTCTACATAGTCTTACCTCCAAGGTGTTCAACAACCTTCAGGCTCCTCTTTGAATTTGTGATCACTCTGATGCATCATCCTAGCACATTCTTCCTTGACTTCGTAGAGTTTAGATACACACTCCTTGCACTGGCTACATAACTTCCAATTTTTTGTTGTGCACTCCTTGCACGGCCTAAAGAACCCAGAATGATACAATCAAACTCAAAATAATATAGAGAAATATATCTTCCTACTTTAAATGAAAATTATCATACATATACAACATTCATTCATGAAATACATAAACACTTGAGAAACCATATGTAGGAAAAACAACTTTTCTATTATCTGTGTGTGTCTATACATATGTTTACAAAAACTGGACTGCAATACAGTTCCAATTCTCTCTTGCTCTCCTATTTTACCTCATATTCAACAATACTACCCCCGCTGCCTCATTGGGCATACAATGTATCTCTCCCTACCAGAGTGTTTCTTCTCTGACTACTTGTCTGTTTTTTAAAAACCAAACCCTAACCTCTACCTACTTTCGGTTAGATTCAAGATTAGGAGTGTGACTCCCAGGTCACGCGCGATCATTCAATCTCCACGCGCATTATATTTTCTTGTTTTCAGTCAACTTCAAAAATATTTTCTGCAACTTCCTATGATTTGGATTTGAATTGATTCCCAGGTGCTGAGTTTTCTTGCCATGTATGCTTGCTCATGATGCTCCTGCATCATACTCCCTTGCTGGAAAAATCATGAGCTCCTTCTCATGGCTCCCTCTGCCATGTTTTTGAGATCCTCCAGGGTCCCATACTTTCTCTTGGATATGTTCCTTTGCTCCTTTTCCTTTTTTCTTCTTTCATTGTTGTGGCTGCTTCTCTGTTGCTATGACAGGTTCTCCTTTGTTTAGCCTCCTCCTACTGACGGTTTCTTGTGATGACCCCAACATTAGCCTTATGATTTCTTCTATCACCTTGTCTAGCTGCTCAATTGGATGTTCCTTGTTTTTCAGACTACTCTGTTGCACTTCCTCCTTAATTAGATGGGTAGATCAGCCTCATCTCCCTTGATGTCTTCATCTCCTATGGCCTTAGCTTTCCACCCTGCTATAGACTCAAGTTCTACAACCTCATCACTTAGTTTCTTCCCAGCTTCTTCCTTTGATAGATTTTCTTCTGCTAGTTCTCCTTGTGTTGGTTCAACTCCAAATTCCTCCAGCTTCTCCCCAGGCAGGTATTCTCCTCTACCTGCCTCCATTTTGATCTGTTGGATGTGAAAGCTTTGTACTATAACTTGTCTTTCTAACATTTCCAATTCCTCATACAACTCTTCAAAGTTCATGATGTCTGCTTCCTCTTCTTTTGCAGGATCCAATACTGCAGTCACCTCCCATTCATCTTCCTGGATGAAATTTTTGAGCCATTCCTCTAAATGCTCTTCTCCTTCGACTGGGGTAGACATCAATGCCTGCTCCATTTCTTCTTCCTCTATGAAAATCACTGTTGGTTTTCTTTCTCCTATTGCTTCACTTTCAACACTTATGCTAGCCTTTGCTTGGCTGCTTGGAAGGAGTAATTTGATTCCTCCAATGACCAGAAAACTCCTATGATCCTCCTCCTTTGTGATTGAAGTATTTAACTTTTCATAATATTCATTCACATGGTTTAAAATTCCACATGAGTCTTCATCTATCAACACTCCTTGCTGATCTGAAATCACCTTTGATATTCTGAGACCTTTAGACAGTCTCACCTCCTTTCCCTTGCCCACCTAGAAACTTGAAAGTTCACTTCTGCCATCCTGGCAGTTTATGAGATCCCCTGATCCCATATCATGGTGCACCTGGAAATATGAATTTCCATTGATGTCCCCCTGAAATTTGAAGAGATCCTCACTTGATATCATATCATTGCCCACCTGCCAATTTCGAAATTCATCTCTGCCCTCCTGGAAGTTTATGAGACCTGTAACTGAAATCTTCTCCTCATCGTCACTGAGATTCCTCCTAGTCTCTGGTTCACATATGTGAATCAATTTCTCCTCTATGTCACTGAGGTTTTTAACATGCCTTAGACTCATCCTTTCTACCTGTTTTTTTTTCTGGCCAACAATTTCTAGACAGGCCACTTTTCTTTCCTCTTCAAAGGCCATTCATATGTCCAGTGTATCTTTGTCTCCTGCTACATCTTCAATGTCAGTTGTTCCATTATTTCTCTTAGTTGAATGAGCTCCTTGTCAATTTATTCTTTACTTCTCTTCTGGTGGTATCCTCTTCAACCATGCTCATGGCCTTCAATAGCCATCTTTTTTGTCTTCATCCCTCCTAGCTATCTATTATTTGTTACACACTTTGCAAAAATATTTACAGAGCATCAGTACTCTGTCTTCCTTCAACTGTTGTCCAAAAGTGAACTTCATATTCAGATACCATTCAATGTCATTAGATATTATCCTTTCACCTCCTTCTTGTCTGTTGTCTACAATTAAAATTAAGTCTTCTCCTCTTTCTCTTTCGTCTGAAATCTACATATGAAAATCATCTTTGATATGACTTGATGAAGACCCCCCTTCTCTCCTAAGGGCTCTATGAACTCTTGGTCTAGGACCGATCAAGAAACTGAGTCAAATTGACTCTTTATGTCTTTTCTAGACCCCAAACCCACTTACAGAGGTCCTTTTTTCTGTGGCACAGGTTGTATGAGACCCTCGGGCCCTCCCTTGAGCATTGTTCCAACCTAAACACCAAAAGGGCACTAGCTCTTCTCTGTATAAGCCCTTTCCTTTATGTGACCATAGATATGAACACTCGCCTAATAAAAAGGCACGTCATGACTTCACATGTCGGGTATTTGTAGGTGACTCACCTTGTTTCTCCTGGCCTCCAAAATATCGAGCTCTGATTTAGAGCCTAGCTCGCGCTAGATCCTCCCTCAACCTTCACTAATGTGACCCCTCTCTATGACCTAAGGCCAACCTTCTGAGAATTTTGGGATTTCACACTTTATGTCTCCCGAAATCTTACTTTCTCATCCTTCCGATACCCAAAGTTCTAAACTGTGCTTGCATCAGATCAATAGCCCACGATCCCCATGATCCAATGATCTTGTTTCCCCCTTCCTGTATCAATACTTCATGTTTTTCGATGTTGGAGGATCATTCACCTCCCTTCTCCTAATATGTGAACTCGCGATGACCGCGATGCCAGATCGACGGTCCTCGTTTTCCATGATACAAATCTCTATATTCCTTCTTCATGAATCAATATTTTGCGACTCACGAATTCTGAGAGAGCATCTTACTTCACACTCTTGACTCCCAAAATGTCAATATTCCTTCCCTCGAAATGAATCAAGGGTCCAGATCTCTACTCGGTCCAATGGCTGAGATCAAATCATGAACTCGGACTTTGTGAGTTCTCATGATTCTACCCTTTGACCTTTCCCTCCTGTGAGTCAGTGAAATGTTGATCTCTCACCATGTGTCCCCTTTCGATGCATGGTCCCGATGATTTCAAGAATTCATGTTTCACGATATCCACTTTCCTGTGCAACTCCAACGGGGTTAAACCTTGTGCACATTTCCTAGATTCAACGGATATTAGTTCATTCACTCCTAGATCCTACGACTGAGATCTTCTTCCTCTTGCATGCTCTCCTGTGTGTCTGGATGTTAGATTCAACGGTCCAAATTTCCTCCTTTGCAGTTGATCTAATGGATATTTTCGCTCCTCCTCTTGAGATTGCAATTTCTCCCTGACTTGGAAGATTTTCAATGTATCAAAGGCCTCAACCTTTGCTATTTCTCCTACGAGCCCGATGACTTTGGTTCTCATTTGCATTCTGGAAATGCTATCCCTCCTGAGCTTTGGAAATATAATGTATCCTCAGCCCTGGCGCACACTTGTTCTCTGCATGAAAAATTTCACTACTTCTCCCTGAGCTTTCATCTTTATCAGTCTTTGAGGGACTCAGCCCTTCTACATATTCCTTAGAAGACTTCTGGTGCCTTCCTCATACACTCTAATCTCGACCTTCTAAGCTTTCGAACTTGAGACAAGTTGTCTCTGCGTGCACTCCTTGTGCTCTGACTAGCCTTAAGATGGCAGTCTTTCAACACTTCAACCAAGTGTTGGCCTGGTGCACTCCTTGCACATGTCTTCCTCTAGAGTATTCAGTGATTCTATTCCTCCTTGAGCTTCAACTTCTTGGGCCTCAAAGGTCTCTGTCCCTTCCACTGCTAGAAGGGATATAAATGTCCTCTTGGCAACTTCTTCTCAGGAACCCCTTGCTGAGCTGACATAGTACTCAATAACTCTATGAGTTTCTTCTCCTTGTCACTTCTCTTATCTTTGAACTCTATAAAGAGTTCAGTTTATGCACTCCTTGCACTTGCTTGATACCCTCCTAGAAGACCTCTACATAACCTTCAGTAATTTTGTCTCTCTGTGCCTTCTATGCATTGTCTTACCTCCAAGGTGTTAAACAACCTTGAGGCTCCTCTTTGAATTCGTGATCACTCTAATGCATCCTCCTAACACATTCTTCCTTGAATTCACAGAGTTCATATGCACACTCCTTGCGCTGGCTACAAAACTTCCAATGTTCTGTTGTGCACTCCTTGCATCACCTAAAGAACCCAGAATGATACAATCAAACTCAAACAAATATTGATAAATCTATCTTCCTACTGTAAATGAAACTTATCGTACATCTACAACATTCATTCATGAAATACATAAAACATGAGAAACCATATGCAGGAAAAAATGTTTTTCTATTATCTTTGTGTGTCTATACAGATGTTTACAAACACTGGACTGCAACAAAGTTCTAGTTCTCTCTTTCTCTCCTGTTATACCTCATATTCAACAATACTTCCCTCACTGCCTCATTGGGCATACAATGTATCTATGCCTACCAAAGATTTTGTTCTCTGACTACTTGTCTATTTTTATAAACCAAAACCTAACCTATACCTAATTTTGATTACACTCAATATTAGGCATGCAACTCCCAGGTCACGCATGATCATTCTTTCTCCATGCGCATGATCATTTCTAGTTTTCAGTTAGCTTCAAAAAGATTCACTGCAACTGCCTGTGATTGAGATTTCGAATTGATTGCCAGGTGTTGAGTTGTCTTGCCACATATGCTTGATGACGATGCTCCTGCATTAGTTGTGCAAGTAGAGTCTTGGATAGTATGTAAAAATATGGATTCGTAAGAACACTTAGCAGGTTTGTATAGATATATGACAATGGACGAGAGCATGTATTCATAGATTGGTTTAGAGAGTGGTTCAGATACAAAGGAACATTATCATAATGGATGATAATTACACGGGAAATGACTTGAATAATGCTAATGAATTCCAAATTGAAAGATATTTTTTGGACACATGCAATGCATACAATAGTTCACATTCAAAACAAAGTAATGTTCAGAAACAACAATGACAAAACTCCCTACAAACTATGGAAATGAAGGACAGACAACAACCTCTACATCAAGAAATATGCAAATTATATTCAAAATGAATTTTAAATGTCATTACTTGGAGAACTATACTTATTTCTCGATCTTTAGATATGTCAAAGAAACCAAGGAATTTTTATTTCTCAAACTAAGTATATTAGAGAAATGCTAAAGAGGTTTGAAATGGAAGATTGCAAAGTAGTTACCACTCCTATGCAAACCAGTTGCAAGTTGAGAAAATATGATGATTCAAAGTATACATACGAGAGGAAATACATGTCAATGATTGGTATCTTACTATATGTGACAAAATCCATACTAGATGTAATGCAGTAAGTTGGATAGGTGGCATGATTTCAAGCAACACCAAAGGAATCATATGTATTAGTAGTGAAAATGATTTTCATATATATGAAAGGAACAAAAGAGTTTGGGTTATGGTATCCAAAAGGAAAAGATATATCACTTATTTACTACATAGATGCAGATTGGGAAGGTTGCATTGATGAACAATGAAGCACTAGTGGAGAAACATTCTACTTGGGTGAGTGTTTAGTATCATGGCTAAGAAAGAAACAATCATCAATATTCTTAGCTACAACTCAAGCATAGTATATTGCATCAACAACATGTTGTACATAGGTCCTATGGATGAAACAAACTCTGACAGATATGCAGGTTGAGTATGATGAGACCATTCCAATTTATTGTGATAATACAAGCCCCATTAGTATCTCAAATAATCCAGTTCTTCACTCCAAGACGAAGCACGTTCCAATCAAGTATAAATTTCTATGGGAATAGGTTTTAGAGAAGAACATCAGAGTTGAATATGTGGGCACAAAATAACAAGTGGCAGACATATTTACAAAACTTCTTTGAAGATAATCCTTTGATTATCTTTGCGAGAGACTCAGAGTAATTTCTACTCCAAAATGAATTATTTTAAATGCTTATATTGCATGTCTTATATTTACACAAGGAAGCACCATAAAGAGGATAGTTCAAGTTGGGAGATCAGTTTTAGGAAGATTTCAGTCAGGGGGAGTATCCTCAAGGATATTTTAGTTAGGGGAAGTAGCCCCATATGGAAATATACATTTTCCATTGATGACAAAGAGGGGGAGATTTATCATATGCAAAGGTAAATTCTTGGAGTAAAAGAATAGAGGCATGGTTCTAGTGGGAGTGATGGGCACACGAGGAGCATGAGTGATATGACTTCAATATTGCATCAGAGTGTTTCCATCAATTCCAAAGGGGGATATTGTTGTTTATTTGAGTTGGTTTTCATTGATGTCAAGCCTTGAAGAAAGTCAGGTACTAAATTACGCTAGCACAAATGTTTGGGTAATGGACCCAAATTTGTTTATTGGATAATGGTATGAGTTTTGATATATTTGCARGTAATAATATTCTATATGGATAGTGCATGTCATTCCATTTCAGGTGRTATGTGGAACGTCACATAACTCCTCACGATTAGAGAGTTATGACCGTGTGAAGCTAGAGAACACCCACGAGTCATCTAGAAGCCCCAAAAGGCCAAAKTAGTCAAAGTGTTTGAAAATAAGAAATTATTTAAATAATAAAGTGAAGTGATGAGTGTAYGATAATTCAAAGTGGATACAAAATAAATAATTTAAATAATAAAGTTAATGGATAAATTACTAAGTGGACAAGTGGTTAGAAGTGGGTTAACACTAAAATAATGAAAGTGGGTTAAGATGGTTAAAAGGTAACCCCTTGAAGAAGCTACATGAAAGTATAAATAAGAGGCAAGGCTCTCTAATTTTAATCACACTTGAGCATATTGAATATATACAATTTACTAAGGTAACCAAAGGATCTCTAAGCCAAATTTTAGAGGGAAGGTGAAGTAAAGAAGGCCGAAATTCAAGGGAGGATAAATTATTTTGATGATGTTTTCTAAGTTATGTTATTTACAGCTCATCTCATCATTTTCGCAATAAAAAAATTTCTATAATGATTCAAACTGTGAAATTGGGAGGCCATTGCGGAAACATATCCAAGTAAGTGTGATACAAATTTCAGCTTTTGGGTCATTGTATTTTTGGCTTTACACCCTGTGGAAATTAGGGTTTGTGGCTAGTACTGAAACCAGTCTAAAACAAGTGTTTCAGGTAAAAACGTCATAATTTCTTCATAACAAATCCAAATTTAATAAGACCAAATGTATTGGTTAGAGTACCATATTTAGTATTCTGTGTACAAATTGCATATCCATACAAAAAATATTTTGTTCGGGGCACGCTCTACAATTTCCCTCTCTAGAATAAGACAAAATTCAACAAGGTATGCCATTTTTGCTATAAATACTTTTCTAAGAGGTTCCAAGTAGTGAAATCTGGAGGAATTGCATAAAATACAGTGAAGAATAGTGTGTACCATTTTCAGATATTTATTCATTACAGTTACATAGTTATGATTATTGCAAGTTAGAGTTTTTGACTTATCCAAAATTAGTCATGTGAGACTAAAGTAAAGTTTGATGAAAATGCTAGTCTCTTGTTCCTAAAGTTAAGGAAGGTTTGCAAGTATGTGATCATATACACCAGGTATATTACAAATTTACAAATCATATTTGGATGATGAACTTGATGAGGGATTTTGGTTGAGGTACATGTTGCATACATGGTTGAGACAAGTAGTTGTTGAGTTGGCACATACATGAGGTGTATAGTTGATGATGTTGGTACATCTTCATGAGTAATAGTTTATGTGTATTTGATATATGATTGGTACATACTTGGTACATGGTTGGAGGCACCTTTTAGTAGTATTGTTGACACATCGTTTATGGATGATGTAGCATACTTGTTTTGGTATATTATTACAAGAACATATTGATATTGTTGATGATTATGAGTTTTTGTGTTATGTTTGGTTGATGCACATATTTAAGATTTGTCTTGGTGATTGATCTTGGTGAGTCGATATGATTTGGTTGATTATATTGATGTGACGTGTTTTTGCGATAGGATGTTTGGACAGGTTGTTGTGACAGGTTATTTGTACAGGTTTGGTGCATGGTTGATGCACTTGTTCATGGAATAGGTTGAGGTATAAGTTGGTGCATGGTTGATGCACTTGTTTATGGTACATGTATATTATAGGTTGTTTGGTATAGGTTGGTGCATGGTTGATGCACTTGTTTATGGTACAGGTTGATTTCAGGTTGAGGTACAAGTTCATGCATGGTTGATACATGGTTCAGGTTCTTGGTATAGGTTGTTTGGTGCAGTTTGATTGCTACAGGTTTGCATAATTATATCTCACAGTGATAGTGTGGCAGTGGTTCCATCATTCTAATTATGGGTCAAGGAGTTTGGATGGGGAAAAGGTAGGTGGTTTTAGCCGAAGAACAAAGGGGGTTGTATCCTCCTTCTAGTTGTAGCTAGAAAATTGGAGAGTTGGAGCCTCCCTCAGGTTGTAGCCTGAGAAACTAGGGGGTTGGAGCCTCCTTCCAGTTGCAGCTGGAAAAGAAAGAAAGTTGGTGCTTCCAATGAATGTAATTCTTAAATACATATAAGAAAAATCATTCTGTGGTTTTCTCCGGCTTTGGGTTTCCATGTAAAAACACTGGTGTACTGTGTATGTGTACGATTTCTCATTTGTTCATTGTTTATTTACTTTGCAATTATTAGATTCTAATGATACATTGATATAACACTTGCATTTTGTGGTTAAAAATGAATAAATTTCTCTACTACTTATTCACCCCTCCTCTTAGTAATCCAACAACCTCCTTATACAACACATAGATTTCCAAATACAATATTATTCCAAATGATAATGTCTCCTTCGTAAATATAGGAGACTAGGAGGTATAATTACAACTAATGGACCCAAGATGACATAAATAACACAACATTACTAATGTAATATGCCCCAATTAAGGGGTAATGTGCCACTATTTAGGGCTTAAAAATTAGTCAATTTGTAATAGTTGGGAGATGTCAAGGAACACATAGATTTTCCAAAAAAAAAAAAAAAAATTGGTATTGTAATTTAAAGTAAACAAAATTTCCTGGATCAAGATTTCACAAAAATGATCTTGAAGACATGGTCAATGATCCTAAAGAAAAAGACAAATGAATCAAATGTTGAAAGATTTAGAAATTGGTTGAAGCTCTTGTTTGAAGGGGATGTTGGAGGAGCATCAATTTTTAGGTTGTTAGAAACTTCTAGGCTCATGTGATTAGTCGTTAACATTGGATGATTTTTATGATGCCTTTTTAAAAATGGCCAACAAAACCCTTGAATCTAAACGATTTTACATTTAAATTGTATGGTGTTTCATGGGATCTCATGGGACCTCATTATGGAAAGATGTTAGGAATTTGTCTTTGGTCTAGTTTCCATGAAATTTATCGAACATTGTTTTCTTAATTCTAATTTAGACATAAGAAACAACCGATGCCCTTCGACCCTGATCATCCTGCCATAATATAAGAACCATGACGTATTAAAATGTTTCCTTAACTTATAATAGGTGTGAAAATATATTACATTAAATGATAATCATAAAATATACGAGTCATTTCTTACAAGTTGGATAAAATAGTATATGTATCGCCCCCATAATAGAAACATTTGTATCTTCTGGATTCAAATTTTAATCAATCAATAACTTTTCCCGTGCAACTATGGATTTTATTGCACACACGAATACATGGCTTCCTTCATTCCCCTCAAATACATAATTGGATTGCTTATTTGTTGTCATGGGTCGTTTACTATTTATAATCCATGTAATATTTCCCATTGGTTTTTTCCTTCTATCAATACACATAGATTCTCTTTTATTTTGATAATTGTCTTTTAGCTGTATATAATTTGCATCCAAGCCATATCTTCACATAGTTTTTGTATATTGGACTAGCCTTATCCAATGTTTGAAGATGTAACAAGGTCCCAAATGCTCCATTAATTTAGTTAACCCATCATAACAAACATTCATTCCATCTATGGAAAATATCCCCAAACCATGTAATGACGATAGAGAAATCTAGTATATCCTTTAGTTGACAAAAACATCAGTGTTTATTTGAGGAATATCCTTGGGTATGCATCATTTAACTAGATGTGTGTACCTCAAGGGAACCTCGATGTCGTCTATTCTCTCATTGTCATAATAACATGATCTCCCTTTAGCAATAAAAAATTCCATGTGTATATGGAATTTGCTTATGATCTTCTCACCTCTAGTTTATCTTTTCCTATTGGACCTACTATATGTCTCACTTTCCTCTATTTTACCCAGACTTCCCTCACTCAAAGAAGATAGATCTAACAAATACCTATTTTCTTGTATGTCCTATAACACTCCATCAAATGAGATAAATAATTAGAGTGTGTCATAAGGATTGCTATTAAACATATTTGAGGAAACCACAAGAACATAACAGTACAAGTGACTTTTGTTGTTACAATAAAATTTTCAACCCACTGATTTTTTTGCAAACTTAAGAATAAAACATTACAAGTGAATTCATGCTACATGGACTCACATAGAACATAATTTTAAGAGAATGGAGGAAGGGATTTATTTTACAATCCAACATATTCTATAAAGAACTAGATATTTCTACAATAATGAGTTGCAACTAGAAAGAAGACAACATTTGCATTTGACCTTAAAAAATACATTTTCTTAAAGATATTATTGAGTCTCACTTGCATTAAATCACCATACCAACTTTCATAGGCATTATTTACTTGGATATGCATCACAAAAATGACAAAAATATTTAATCTGAGTGATAAAAATGTTGATTGGAAAAATAAACATAAATACTTTTTTTGTTATATTGAAGATAATAATTTGTGTATATTCAAGCCTTACTCCCTTTGGCTATTGAATTTTTTCTACCTTTTCATTGAGGTAGGACATCTAGAGGATCTTTCCTCTTCCATTCACCAATCTTTGAGATCATCTTGATAGTACTTCGAAAGGATTCCTAGAGGACTAATCCCCGAATCCACTCTTGAAGAAGCCTATTATCCCTAGCCAATGCTTGAGAGGAAATCCTTTTAGGTGTATTTCAACATTGACTCATCTTGAAACCCTAAACGTCAACTAGAACTTGTGTAGCGACCCCATAGTCCTTTTCTAGACACTGGTCTATCCTTCCCTTCAACCAAAAAACCAAAAAAAAAACTTTATATTGCTTTTTTTTGCCGTCTATGGTTTAAATGTTTGATCTCATATTGGATTGCTATATCTAGGTTATTTTCTTTGTTGCATCTCATTAAACTTGGATCTATATTGTGCAAACTAGCCTTTATTTGATATATCATTTGAAGTTGGCATAAATTGGGTTATTGATCATATCCCTAATATGTGTGGGAGATTATCTCACAGTTATGAGGGTGTACTAATTCTTGGAGGTTTTATTGATGTTTTTGAGAGCACATTGTATATTGCTCATGGTTTTTCTTGAGCACATGGTATTTGCATGTGGTTTTTTCTAAGCACATTGTATTCCACTCATGGTTTTGGGAGGTTCCTTATATATATAAGGATGGATCCTCTCTCATTTGTATTTTTTGCAAATCAATTGGAAGAGATAGCTTGTCTTACAAAGCTTTGAGTTAGTATTGTTTATTATCTTAATCTGATTTAATCAATGGATCTGCAGCCTTACATTAGGCCTCCTGGGTGCACATTTATTGGGCGATGAAGTGCTTAAAATCACGAGTATTCAATTGGAGCAAGACCATTCATGACTGTGTGAAGAGGCAGCTCACAAAGTGTCAAGGATGGAGTAACAAAAACTTTGGGTTTGGTACCATTTTTTTCTCTTTCTTCTTTGAGAGCGTACCTAGCCTTAGTCCATGAGAGACAGTGCAGGGGTATGTGGCCTCTTTCCCAACAGTGTGTAGATGGTAAGCATTGTTGCCGCGATAGGGGGAAAGAAGGACCATAAATGCCTTTGATGATGCATTTTTCGACTAGTGGGAAAGGCATATTCCAGCGATAGAGGACTACCCTTACATTGGAATCAACTTTTCCAGGGATCTAGACATGCCCATACCTCCTGGAGAGGAGAGAGGAGAGATGGGTACACGTGTTTTTAAAGTTATTTAATTTTTAGCTTATTTATATATATATCATTTTTTATGTGAATTAGAATAATTGACAACTATGTATCTGTTATGTATAAATGTGGGACCAGTGAATCTAGCAGATGTAATATCCCTCGGTCGAACACAAATTCAAGTGTAATCCAAGTATATTTAATATAGTGAGTTGTTTAGACATCATTTTTTTAATACACCTTTCATGGCATGTTGCGCGCATATACTGCACAGTAAAGTGATGTAGTTTGCACATTTCTAGATACTGCATGGAGTAACTAAAGTGCACGCAACCTTGAGGACAGAAGATACCACGCACAGTAACTACAGTGCACACAATATTAAGGTCAACGAACCTTTATGTATATGATATGCATTATAGGCTGGTGAGCCAATATTATAATCCATAATGCTTATGTTTTAGAATTAGGCCAGAGCACCTAGATGTTAAAGGCCAATGCGGCTATTTTGTATATGTCTCATGATTAATATAAAACACATCGTTGTGTGTAGACCAACCAAAGATAGAGGCAGAATGCCAAAGACCAAGGAAACCACCTATTCAATGTTGGGGTTGTAAAGGAGATCATAGATTCAGATATTGTCCTCATAGAGGTGAAAACGGAAGGATTGTTTATAATGTATAGCAAGCTGAAATAGTGGCGTACATGGGAAAAAATGTGCCAAGGATCTATGCAAACCTGGATAACAAGCAAGCAAAATATCATTCACACATGATTGAAGTGGAAGGTATGATTAACAACCAAACCATTGTTATTTTAATTTATTCAAGAGCTAGTCATAGTTATGTAGATCCTAAGATGGTAGAAATTTTGCAATTGCCAAGAAGCAAGCATGGAAAACCTTGGTTGTTACAGTTGGCTACAAGAGCCAAAATAAAGGTTAATGAGATGGTTAAGTCGTGTCTTATGGACATGAACAAAATGAGCACCAAAGCATATTTGAACATCTTACATTTAGGTTCCTATGACTGTCTAATTGGGATGGATTGGTTGGACCCACATCATGCTCTATTGGATTGTCATAACAAAGTGTTCACTTTCTTGGATGAAGAAGGGAACCAAAGGAAAGTTCAGGGAATTCCCAGGGCAATAACCGTTAGAGAAATTTCATCATTGTAGCTGAAGAAATGCTATAGAAGAGGATGTCAAATATTTGCAGTTCATATGGAGGAGACACCTAAAGACAAGGTGCCAAATTTAGAGGATTATGTAGTCCTGAAAGAGTTTGAATATGTATTCAAGGAGGTACCAGGACTACCCCCAAAGAGAGACATTAATTTTTCTATAAATTTGACACCAGGAGTAGATCCCGTGTCAAAGACTCCTTATAGAATGAGTACGCCATAATTGAAAGAGTTGCAAATGCAGCTTGAAGAACTTCTGAAGAAGGGGTATATACATCCAAGTGTGTCACCTTGGGGTGCCCCAATCTTTTTTGTGAAAAATAAATATGGAATGTTAAGATTGTGCATTGATTTCAGATAGTTGAATAAAGTGACTATCAATAACAAGTATCCTCTACCAAGGATCGATGATCTTTTTGATCAATTGAAGGATGCAAAAATATTTTCAAATATAAATCTCAGATCAGGATACCATCAGGTAATAATTAAAAAAGATGATATCAACAAGACTACCTTCAAGACAAGGTATGTTCATTATGAGTTCACAGTGGCGCCATTTGGGTTTTCAAATGCACCAGTTGTTTTCATGTGCTTAATGAATGGTGTTTTTCGAGAATATTTAGACAAGTTTGTCATTGTATTTCTAGATGACATTCTTATATATTCTAAGTCAGAGGAATAGCATGAACATCATTTGAAAATTATGTTGCAAGTATTAAAGGAGCATTAGTTGTATGCCGGATTGAGCAAGTGCTAATTTTATCAGAAACAAATTCATTATTTGGGGCATATCATCTCAAAAGATAGGATATCAGTGGACCATGAGAAGATAGAAGCCATTAAAGAATGGTCAGCACCAAAGAATGTAACAGAGGTCAGATCATTCATGGGCCTTGCAGGTTACTACAGGAGATTCATTGGAGGATTCTCAAAGATAGCACACCCAATCACTTCCTTGCAAAGAAAAGGTATGGAGTTTTAGTGGACGTCGGACTATGAAAGGAGTTTTCAACATTTGAAAAAATTATTGACAAGTGCTCCAATACTAAGGATTGCAGACCCAAATGAAGATTTCATTGTATGAATAGATGCATGTAATGAAGGACTTGGTGGAGTCCTCAATCAAAATGGATTCATGATATGTTATGAATCAGAAAAGTTGAAAGAGAATGAAAGAGACTATGCCACTCATGATTTGGAGTTGGCAGCCATAGTACATGCCCTGAGGAAATGTAGACACTACCTCATGGGAAAAAGGTTTGAGCTAAGAACATACCACAATGGTTTGAAATATTTATTTGATCAGCTAAATCTAAATGCTAGGCAAAGTAGATGGTCAGAATTTCTAAGCGAATATAACTTTGATATAAAGCATATCAAAGGGAAAGAAAATAAAGTGGTTGATGCACTTAGTATGAGGGTGCATGAACTATGGGCTACAACCATCAACATGTA
>SNQJ01S0037166.1:36000-46461 GCA_010110895.2 Picea sitchensis | reverse complement strand
AAGGATAGAAAAATTCTACCACGAGTATAATTTAGACCTAGACTTTAATTTTCGTGTTGGGAGACCATTTATTAGGGAGATTGTTTTAAAAATTCTTATCATGTTATTCGTCCTAAGGCCATCTAGGTTCACTCATTTATCATTAACAACACGACGTTCCCTTTAGGATGCACTAGGTGTTCCAAGGGTACCACTCGCCTCATCTGTTTCCCTTGCGTGACATGCCCTTTAGGACGCACTATGTGCTCCAAGGGTGCCACTCGCCTCTTGACTAAATCGGTAGACATAAAAAAACACTAGAGACAATACTCCACCAGGTGATATTGTGGGAGACTAAGGGCCTCATTGCGTGCCCCTTAGAACCATCGTGAGCGACTGTTGCAGTCTTCCCTCATGGCATTGTGGGTTCTCTTGAACTAGGTAAATGTTAACCTATCGTTTGAGCCACGGTGGGAGTGCTAGTAGGTTGTGGCAGGGTTGTTGTCCAAAACTCTCCCTCAACATATCTGGTAGTCATGCATGACCCCTCTACGCCACATGTGAGTTTGGTCGGCAAGTTATCGTCAGCCTGCATCATCAACAAATTATGTTAGCAATATATCCATAATCATATCATCTAATCAGATGCACTAATATCACATATAAAATAGTCAAACCCTAATGGTTCAATTCCTGACTCTATCCGGAGTCCAATGGGTTCCATCGATGCGTCTACATCCTCAGGTCCAAAATCTTGGACACTCAGTAAATTCGAATCAATAGCACTTGTCTATGTCAATGCAGTAAAACAAAATGTCATCTACCCATAATGTGTCATAATCAAAATCAATGTTTCAATAGCATAATAATCCAAATCACTTGCGAGCAAGTGTCCTCAAAGAATAAGTTTGCTCAGTTTGCAAGAGAAGGATGTTACACACACCCCCTCTTGGTCTAAACTTCATCCCAAAGTTTCACAGTATAAATGCCAAAATAATGTGTATCACGGTATCATAATTCTATCTATCAAACAAAAATGGAAACTACCGGCGCATATCATATGCATCATCCTAGGTCGTCGAGTGCAGACTATAATTGTCCCACCTGACCTTGACCTGATCTATTGTCTAATGTCGTAGCTATCGAACGCGATGATCCAGGATGCGGATTGGCTCATTCGCGAGCACCCCCTCATCCGACACCTGCAAAGAACTCATGTCAATAAGATGTGTAGGATCACTAATATAATGTCTCAAAACATATACGTCAAAAACATCGTTCATACACCTCAAAGAATCAGGCAAGGATAGTCGATAGGCCACGGGCCCCTTTCTCTCCATAATATTGAAAGGTCCCATGAACCTAGGAGAGATTTTAGCTCCCTTTCCAAACTTTATCGAACTCTTATGCAGTTTAACCCGCAAAAAGACTCGATCACCGACCTCGTAACTACGATCGACACGATGCACATCGACATAACTCTTCTGCTGATCCTGTGCTTCTTTAATCCTTTGTCCTATTGTTTTCATTTTCTCTTCCATTTCTTGGATCTCTTCTGGTACCACCAAGACCCTATCCTCAAGCTGATCTCAACTCAAAGGCGTCCAACATGGTTGCTTGTAAAGAAACTCGAAAGGCGCCATCTTAATGGTGCTTTGGTAACTGTTGTTATAAGAAAACTCCACCAGTGACAAGAATTCTTCCTAGCTCTTTTATTGGTACATCACGTACATGCGCAACATGTCCTCCAAGGTCTAGTTCATTCATTTGGTCTGTCTGTCAATCTCTGAGTATTACGTCGTACTAAAGTTAAGTTGGGCTCCCAAGGCCTCTTCGAAACTCGTCCAAAATTTTCCAGTAAACACCAATCCTCGATCATATATAATCATATTAGGCATGCCATGCAGCCTCACAATCTCACTGATGAAAACTCTAGCTATGTCAGGTGCCCGATACATCGTATGCAAAGGAATAAAGTGAGCACTCTTCATCAAAGTGTCTACTACTACGAAAATCGAGTCATGTCTCCTTGCGTCAGTGGAAATCCAACAACAAAATCCATCGAAATAACCTCACATTTCAATTGTGGAATAGTGTGTGGTTGTAGTAATCCTGTTGGGTGTCTATGTTTAGGCTTTACCTGCTGACATTATAAACATCTGGCTACATAGTTGACTATGTCCTCCTTCATTTCCTTTCAGAAGAATAAGGGTTTAAGGTCTGCCCTCATCTTCGTGACTCCCGAGTTAGCCATGTAAACTTCTCTATGAGCCTCTCTTAGGATCAAGCTCCTCAACTCGCCGTTCAGTGGTGCGTAAATCCATTTTTTAAACCTCAATAAACCATCGTCATCAAACGAAAATCCTTCAAATCTTGGTACCACCATTGTGTTTTGTTCGATAAAACCCTCGACCTCTTTGTATGAGTCATCGTCCACTGTAAATTTAGAATATTTTCACATAGATTTGTCTAAAGAGGAAACACAGAAAATATGCATGGTCTCTGACTCAATGCATCTGCCACTTAGTTCATTGTTCCTTTTATGTAAGTAATCTTGAAGTCATACTCGCTAAGAAATTCTAACCAAAGTTGCTGTCATGCGTTCAGGTTGCTTTGCGTAAAGATGTGTTGTAGTCCACAGTGACCAATATTTAGTTCAAATTTTTGTCCAACAAGGTAGTGTCTCCAAACCTTCAAGGCATAAATGATGGCTAACAACTCCAAATCATGCGTCGCATAGTTCTCCTCATGCCTTCTCAGTTTCCTTGAGATGTAGGCGATCACTTGCTTTCTTGCATCAAGGCTCTTCCCAAGCCTTCCTTGGATGTGTCAGTGCATACCAAGAATTTTGCATCCATGTCAGGGACATTTAGTATTGGTGTCATTGTCAGCAGCTCCTTGAGCCTCCGAAATGATTCCACGCATTTCTTGGTCCAAACAAACTTTTTATTCTTCTTTTTCAATTTTGTGATCGGATTTGCTATCTTCGAAAATCCCTTGACAAGTCGTTGATAGTATCTTGATAAACCCATGAAGCTACGAACTTCCAGGACATTCGTCGGTGCAGGCCATTCCATAATAGCCTCAACCTTTGCAGGATCCATGGAAATACCTTCTCCGGAGATGAAACTCCCCAAGTAGTGAATCTTTGATTGATAAAAATATCATTTGGACAACTTCCCATACAATTTGTGCTCTCGAAAACACTGTAGTACCAAGCGCAAGTGCTCGTCATACTCCTCCATCGTCCGAGACTAAATCAAGATATCGTGAATGAATACTTGGATGAACTTTTCCAAGTACTCATGGAACACCCCATTCATCAAACTCATGAATATCCCTGGGGCGTTCGTCAGACCAAACGGTAAAACAATAAACTCGTAATATCCAAATCTCGTATTAAATGCGGTCTTAGGGACGTCATCCTCCTTAATCCGTAACTGGTGGTATCTTGATTGCAATTCGATCTTTGAGAACACCATCGTGCCCCTCATCTGACCGAACAAATCATCAATCCTCGACAACGGATACTGATTCTTGATCATTTCCTTTTTCAATTGACGATAGTTGATGCAGATCCTCCACAACCCATCCTTCTTTTGTATGAAAATAACAGGTGCACCCCATGGTGACACACTTGGGCGTATCAGTCCCAGGTCCAACAAATCTTTCAGTTGCATTCTCAAGTCCTATAACTCTGAGGTCGACATCCGATAAGGCATTCTAGATATAGGTTCAGTTCCCAGTTTTAAGTCTATAGTAAACTCCAATTCCCTCTCTGGAGGCATCCCGGGTAACTCCTCCGGAAAGACATATGAAAACTCTCTCACCATCGGAAGGTGTTCTAGACCTTCCACCACTCCCTTCTCATTTAATGCAAGGATCGCATGAATATTTCACCCCTTGTGCACGCTCTTCCATAGCTGCAAGGAAGAGATGAACCTCAGGAAAAATCCCTAGTTCTGACCTACAATCACACGTCTTTATCCTTCATCATCGACCAAGCTCAATTGTTTTGTCTTACAATTGAGCATCCCCTCATGCAATTCCAACCAGTCAATACCAATCATGACATCATAAGATACTAATATCGTGATGTACAAGTTGGCCCTGGTGACAAACTCTCCCAGGTTAAGGGTACATCCCGTAACCTTTCCTCCAACCTTTTGTTTAGCTCTCAAAGCAATCTCTACAAAGCTAAACTCATCATGTTCGACTGCCTTTAACTTAATCCTTTTTAGCATCACAACCGAAATGAAACTCTTGGTACCACCGAGATCTATCAAAATACTAAGGGTCTGGTCAGCGACAGTACCTGACATCTCGAGCACAATCGACTAGTGCTCGGCCTGGCAGTTATTCACCACTGCGTGAATCCGACGGGCCTTGCCCATATCTCCCATGGTAGTGGATATCTAGATGCTCTAGTCCTCTCCACTGGGAGGTCGCACTGGTAGTGTGGCTCCCCACACGTCCAACACCCCTTCTTTGGTCCATTACTCCTGGTACCTGAAATAAAAGATGATGACCCATCAACCTAGAATCCTAGTCTGTTATGCAGAACATGCCTAAACTATTGTTGTTTCTCATGTTGTGGTCCCCAATAAGGTGTCTATTGTTGAGTCATTTGTCGCCGAGGTGTAATGAAAGTGGATCCCTTGTGGAAGCCACGATATCCCAACATATGTCTGGCTAGTGTCTGATGTTGTTGTGCATGAGATGACACCTGCCATGCTGGTCTCGCTAGAGTCCTACTCTGACCCCCACTGATAAGCTCCTCCTCTGCTATGAGGGCCTTCTGAATGACATCATGCAAGGTTTGAGGCATTAGAATCCTAACCCTTCCACGTAAGCTACCAATAACGCTGAACATGAACCTATTGACCTTAAGTTTTTCAATATTAAGGTGAGGAGCATACTAAAGCAGCTCCATAAAATGGGCCTCATACTCGAGCACCGTATGGTTTCCCTATCGTAAGGCATTGAACTCGTTGAGCTGACGCTTAATGAATTCCTCTGATAGGTACCTCTCTCATAATCATTCCTCAAACAGTTCCCATGACACATCTTTGAAAACGATGTTTAGCTGTGGTAGGAGTGTCTTCCACCATAGAAGAGCACTCCCCTTCAGTTGAAATACCGCCATGTGGACCCTCATGTTGGAGGTATAGTCGGGAAGTGCAAAGCACATCGCCATATTCTCCAACCATGCCTTGGCAGCTGCACCGTCTGAGGCACCAAAGATCTTAGGGAATTTGACCTTCTCGAGCTCACAGTGAATGATACCAGTACCGACCAGAGCGTGTGGTGGACCCTCAGCGGGTGTCAGTTCTCTAGCATCATCTCTGTCCAAATGACTGATCAGTGCCTCAGACATGTGCTAAAAAGATCTCATCATTCTGACCATGTCACCTACTGCTATCTGCTCCTCCCTGACAACCTATTTGTCTCCTTGGGGGTTAGGCCCCTCAGGCATGCATTCTATTGGAGGTGTCACGCCTGCTTCCCTAGCACCCCATCATCTGCCTTCATGGTGTCCTCTAACCATGATAACCTATATGAGTGCAATTCAACTTAATTAGAAACATTATAATCAATCATATCAATGAAATTTGTAGTGATCCCAAGTGGGTTGAACACGCTCTGATACCATATGTGATGACCCCTTCGTTACGACTACAAGCGAAGCAAAAGTGATTTTTTTTTTTGTTTTTAGGGAAAGAAGGCAACAATGACAATAGTTTGACCACACCATAGATGACAAACAGAAGAACGTAACCCAAGAAACAAGAAACTATGACAACACACACAGGCACAAGGGCGATTGGGAAAAACACATAGAATAAGAAGGAAGAACAAATACCCGCCCGACACAAACACAACCACACCTACAAGCTAAGGGAAAACATCCCCATCCCGACACAATGACCTATATGAACAAGACGAGAACCTCAAGGTGCATGAACCCAATGCCTGAGGGCGTTCAACCCATGTGTCAAAGCAACTTGCAACACCCGACAACACTCATACAGAATTCACCGACTCCGTACAATATCTTGTTTGTCGCTATCCCACAGGGTGCACCATGATCCCCGCATCAGGAATCATGTCATTCCTAGGTGATAGACGTGTCAATACCTTGGTGAAAACATAAGCTATCCAGACCAAGGACTTGAGGAAACTCCGATGTTCTAGGAGCCGAATACTGACTGGGAGACTATACCTACACCCCACACAAAAGTTCGACAAGACACAAGAGGACGAAGACAAGGGGTGACTCCAGCCTATACATGATATCGTCCCCAACCCAACCAATCACCTAGTCTAACCAGTCCATGATTACAATCTATTTTAACATTGGTTTCATTCTAAATGGGGCACGTCAAGTAATAATTAGTCAATAATGCACCCGCTAAATAACGTTAATAAAATCAATCTTGCAACTCCAACTAATCAATACTAAAACTATAATTATAAATTCCATCTAACCTCAATTATAATTCAATTCAACAAGTCAAAAAATTGCAATCGAGTCTTTACTCACCAATCAAATTTTAATCATTAACACAACCTAAAATTTGGTCAATTCTATATTAATCCAAAATCTCCAACCAACTAGCCATTAACTTAATAACAATAGTAACAATCTTAAAGTAGAATGATAGCATTATAACAATTAATAAAGCAAATAACAAGGCATTTAACATGACAATTAACCTAGCAATTAATATAGCATTAATAACACTAACTACATCAAGGCAGAAAGAAACAATGAAACATTTATTAACTCAATAACTTACCACATGTGTCTATCTTTACTAACTGTACCAAATGACAGTTGTCTACAAACATTAAAGGAATCAAATAAGATGTGATAATGCCATAAATCTATATGCATTCAATGAGAGACTAAGGCCATACACCGAATTAGGTTTGCTGCCATATGCCTTTAATAAGATTCATTGTCAGGTAAAGGTAAAAACTCAGGGCATAACACCGAAGGATTTAGTTGGTTGTCTACAACTGAGGTCAATTACAGGTTAAAGGAGCAGTCAATAAATTAGGAAACTTGTGGCCATTCAACTGCAAACAAAGTCCACAATTAAAGGTGAATTGGGGGGGTGAATGACTGGAAAAATGCAGTCATCAAATCCAAGGCAAAATCGTGGGCAGTTAAACAACAATCTCGATCTTATTTTAAAAGCAAAATCATGTGCATTTAAACAACAATCTTAGACTAATTTTAAAAGAGAAATCGTGGGCAATTAAACAACAATCTCAGTCTTATTTTAAAAGAAAAATCGTGGTCCAATCAATCAGCAAAAATCAATCACCAGTTAAGGCAAAAACGTGGTCGATAACAGGAAAAACACAGTCACGATTTCACTGGAAAACCATGGGCATTCAATTAGCGATTCAATCAAATTTCAAAGGGAAAAAATGTGGTTGGTAACAGGAAAACCGTAGCATCAATTAATTTCAAAATCGTCAGGCATCAAGTATCAATAGCAGTAAATTTTTAATGCAAACTTAGTCACGTTTTCCAGGAAAAAGCATGGTCAAGGACACACTAGAAGGACATTCATGCCACAATCATTATTTAAAAGGTAAAACGTTGGGCAAACACACTAGAATGAAGCTAAATTGCAGTCAATATTTAAAAGGTAAAACGTTGGGCAAACACACCAGGGTAAAAACTAAACAATGCAGAGAGAGATGAATAAATCGAGGTTTCCCTTTTTCACTACCAGGATGCCAAATGCCAACCCATACAGGAAAACAAAAACGTTTTTTTTTTTCTTACTAGGGTACCAAATTAAAAATGCAGACAAAGAATTTAATTCATTTTTCCATTTCCAGGATACCATTACAATGCAAACTGAGAAATAACACAAAACGTTTATCCAATTCAAGTGTACCAAATATAAAAATGTAGACTTAGAAATTAAACTGTTTTTCCATTTTCAGGATGCCAACATAAAAACGCAGATTGAAATTAAATATTTTTACCTTCCAGGATACCAATATAGAAATACAGACTAAAATTAAATTGTTTTTCCATTTCGAGGATGCCAATATAAAAATGTAGATTGAAATTAAATCTTTTTACATTCCATGATACCAATTTAAAAATGCAGTTTGAAATTAAATCTTTTACATTACCAGGACACCAATCCAATGCAGATAATAATAAGAGAACACAAAGATCCATTTGGATAAGTCATTGAAATGATCACAGGGATAAACCAACATCGACGCAAGAAATCCATACGCAAAGGTATTTTTGCTAGACGACGCAAGACAAGAATCAGCCAAGGACAACAATAGAGGTAGACGGCTAACATGAATGTCTTTCGCTCATCATCCATGCACAAAAAAGAAGGGTGTTGAGATCCTTAGTTCTATTAACGGTGAAGCGACAACTGTAGATCAGGATCCTGGCCGACTGCTTAGGTGAGGACTGATGAGCTAGGGATGAAAGGAAAAACAACCACAATCTTCACAAATAAATACACCATAGGGCGGTCAAGACATGCCAGGAATCGAAGGCCATGGGATTCAATCAATCATCGAGATATAGGCTATGGAAAAATTCATTCATCAACTAGAATGCTAAGAAAATCAATTTACTTACCCAATTAAACATGCAGATCCAAATCATAAATCCTACTACAATCTACCATACAAAAATAAAGAAAGTGTACCATTGTCTGATCGCCCACTCTGAGTTGATGTCCTGCGTGCTCTGTGCTACTCCTTCTTGCTGACCGATGAGACTTCACCGGTACCTCCCAGCCAACGCTAGGGGTACTCTTCTTCCCCCTTAGCTCCTCAAGCCGCAAAGGGGCCACACACACTAACCAGAGAATCAACTAGCTCCCAGCTCACCTTACAAGGCTAAGCTACCACTCCTCACTGAGTTGGCTATCCAAAATCCCATAATCTAATTCAATCAAGTATAGTTTTCTGCAGTGTAACGTTATGAAAAGAGAAGAGATCCATCATCCTTCTCCTCCCTCCATTATATAGAGTTTCAAATTCAAAAAAATTCCCATAACCTCTTTGAAATTAATTTTTAGACACTTAATTCAATTTAATCCTCCCCCTACATGTGTCACTCATCCCTTTCATTCCTCCAAAAACTAAATTATTTAACTAATTAATTACCCTTATTTCCCTCACCCACCTAGAGTCACTCCTAGAATCGCTCCTAGGTGTCCCAAAACTCCCTTACAAGTTTTAATGACTTTCCCCATTACCAATTTAATAGTTGAGTTAATTTAGAAGGTTCTTAAATGCTAGATACCTTACTAAGTTTGACTTTCTGCTTTTTCCCCTGTGTTTCCCTTTTCTTTTTATGTTTCCCTCTTTTCCTAGTTTCCTAATTATTTTAGGTTTCCTTGTTTCCCCTTTTCATTTAAAACTCAATTTGGCAGGTGTAGAAGTTAACTTTTTCCCTTTTCCCTTTTCAATTAATAAATTTTAAATTATCATAATATAATAAAACAA
Organism: Picea sitchensis; assembly: GCA_010110895.2. Lineage (NCBI taxonomy): Eukaryota > Viridiplantae > Streptophyta > Pinopsida > Pinales > Pinaceae > Picea > Picea sitchensis. The sequence continues at coordinate 36,972 of SNQJ01S0037166.1, read as the reverse complement.
TGATTTCCCCCTTTATTTTTATTTTTATCCCTACAGATTTTTATGAATCAATAAAATTGCTTACTCCCTTCATGTTACAAGATTAATGAAGATTATCATCATTATTTATTATATTTTTTATTTTTATAAATATATATATATATATATATATATATATATATCTTTTAAAAGGATAGAAAAATCATGCCACGAGTATAATTTAGACCTAGACTTTAATTTTTGTGTTGGGCGACAATTTATTAGGGAAATTGTTTTAAAAATTTCTTATCACATTACTCATCCTAAGGCCATCTAGGTTCATTCATTTATCATTAACAATGCGACATTCCCTTCAGGACACACTAGGTGCTCCAAGGGTTCCACTCGCCTCATCTGTTTCCCTTGTGTGATGTGCCCTTTAGGACACACTACGTGCTCCAAGGGTGCCACTTGTCTCTTTCCATTTTTCTTGTGCGATGTTCCCTTCAGGACACACCACATGCTCCAAGGGTGCCACTCGCCTCTTGATTGAATTGGTAGACATAGAAAACCCTTGGAGTCAATACTCCGCCAGGTGAACTTGTGGGAGACTAAGGGCCTCTAAGGAATAAGGCCCTCGCCTTATTTCGCACCCCTTAGAATCATCGTGAGCTAATGTCGCAGTCTTCCCTCACAACATTGTGTGTCCTCTTGAACTAGGTAAACGTTAACCTACATTTTGAGCCACGACGAGAGTGCTAGTAGGTTGTGGTAGGGATGTTATCCACACCTCTCCCTCAACATCTATGGTAGTCGTGCATGACCCCTCTACTCCACATGTGAGTCTAGTCGACAATCTATCGTCAGCCTGCATCATCAACGAATCATGTCAACAATATATCCATAATCATATCATCTAATCAGATGCACTAATATCACATATAAAACAATCAAACCCCAATGGTTCACTCCCCGACTCGATCCGAAGTTCAAGGGGTTCCATCGATGCCTCTG
>SNQJ01S0037165.1:44174-67554 GCA_010110895.2 Picea sitchensis | reverse complement strand
AACTCTCTAACCGTGAGGAGTTATGTGACGTTCCACATACCACCAGAAATGGAATGACAAGAATCCATCTAGGATAGTTTACTTGAAAAATTCATTGTCCTTCATCTCATTATTCCACAATTAATTATGGGTTCTCTTACTCCACAAAGTGTCTTCCCGTGAGGGCTTTCACCATAAGGGGACAACTTTGGATTTCATACATATTTAATTCTTATCAACCATGACAAGACAATAATGATTCATATTTACATCAAACAATCTTGGGTCCATTACCCAAAAATTTTTGTTGTGGGGCTTTCTTCAAGGGTTGACATTAATCAACAAAAATAATATTCAGATACTTGAAAGGAACGATGAACTACGGCCTATGGTATTCTACGAATCAAAATTTTGAACTATCAATCTATTCATATGTTGATTGGTCTAACTTCATGGATGAAAGGAAAAGCATGAGTGGAGGTGCATTATTGTTAGGAGATTCTCTTGTAGCATGGTTGAGCAAGAATCAAGGTTCCATTTCCCTATCGACTACAGAAGAAGAATACATTGCAGCTACCACTTATTGTACCCAAGTATTATGGATGATTCAAACACTTGCAGACTTGGAGATAAAGTATAATGCACTGATCCCAATTCATTTTGATAATACTAGTGCCATTAGTGTGTCAACAAATCTTGTATTTCACTCCAAGACCAAGCATATACCCATCAAGTATCACTTATTGAGGGAAAATGTAACCGACACTATTGTTTCTTTGCATTATATTCCGTCCAAATATCAAATTGTTGATATCTTCACTAAACCGCTTGCAAAATCTTAGTTTGAGTATCTACGCCAGAAGTTGGGCATGACATTGTTATCAAGTTAAAATAATCTATCTGATCAGGGGGAGCATAGAGTCACTCTCTATTTTCTTTGACATTGATGTCAAAGGGGGACAAAAGGTCTTGTCTGTATGCTACAGTTGGAGGTCTAAGAAAAATAGTGCAACCTTTTAGGGTTTCCATCAATGCTGGAGGGGGATATTTTTGGCATGTTTATAGGAATAATGTTCTTTTCATTGATGGAAAGAACAACATCGAACCAAACCTCGAGAGTGAAGAATACGAGAAAGATCAGAAGAGATAGTGGTTTCCAGAAGTGCAGACGAGGTCCAAGAGACGAACTCGTAGGTGGAGAAAAGGTCAAGACCTATGAACACTTAGAAAAACTTCTAAGTCAGAGAGATCAAAATCTTGAGAGGAAGAGAGATAGTGGTCATTGGATCACCGATTCAGAGGACTAACAACTGTCAGATTGAATTAATGGAAGGATAGGATAAGCGGGGAAAAACGATTGAGAATTCGATCATCCAAATTTCCATCAGCCATCGGATTGATTTAAGTGGAAGGACTGGATAAGAAAGAGTCGTTGATATAAGATATTGATAAATGAACAACATTCGTTTAGAGTCTAAATATGTGAGGATATTACGCTTTGGAGAAATCACTTCAAGAGTTTTAGTTTGAGATATGAAATCCTCAAAGTCCGGAGAGTCGGAGAGCCAGAGTAAATGTCAGCCATCAGATCATTTTAAAGTGGAAGGACATGATAAGATAGAAAAGTAGTATCGCATAAAGATCAAGCCATCAATATAAGAACATGATCGACGAACAACATTTATTTCGGGTCTAAAAGTTGCGAGGAGGCTACTGTTCGGAGATTCTCACTTCGAAAGAATTGGTGACTTGAAAATTTGAAATACCCGAAGTCCCAAAGGCCGAAGTCTCGAAGTGAATGAGGATCCACATAAGCAAGGACACATGGTGCAATCAGACAATGACAAGTCTTAAGTTGATTCATCATTTTAGGTATGTGAAAATCACAAATCTGAGTGACACATGGAAGCTACTAGGCTCATGACATGTCATCAAGTGATATAAGTAAGTGACATCACTCTGGGAGTTTTACTTTAGAATCTTTACCACCAACACTTGCCCAAAGTTCCAAATTCCCAAAGTGGTTTGGGGTCTTTCATCGTCAAGGAGGACAAGTGGTGTGAGATCCACAACTTTGAAAGTTTGTAGATGGGGAGAACATGAAAATCTTGACCGTTGATCGTCAAGGGGAGTACGTGTCAGCTCATCTGAGATTTTAGAGAAATATCACTTCAAGGATTTCCATTTGAGACTTGAGAATTCTGAAGTCTGGAGACGTGAAAGTATCGTGGCCATTGATCCGAAAGGGACACACTTCAATGGATTGTTAGCTCCGAGAAAAATCAAAGGAAGGTTGAAAGGTTGGAAAGTTGAGATTTCTAAACCCCGAATACCTAAAGGGATAATGACCATTGATTTATGAAGACCATGTGTCATTAGATCGTGGAATCCAGGTGAAATTCTCTGGGAGAAAGTAGAGTTTGAAAATCGAGACTCCTGAAGCTCGAAAGGTGAAATCGATCTCGTCCGTTAGTTTGGAGGGCCAGATGTCACTTGCTCATTGAGACTAAGGATCGCACATGGACGAAGGAAAGAAGGTAGGAAAATATAATAGATTGGAGCCATTGATCAAGAAAATCTCTCAAAGACCATGATATCGACGATCACGCCTGATTGAGGGATCAAAATTTCCTCAGAAGTTAATTTTCTGAGGGCAGGCCATAATTGAAACCACAATATCGAAGAAGTGATACATGGCAGCTGGAGGTAGAATGCAGGGAGAAAAGAGGTTAATCAAAAACCACTATTGGAAACGCTCGTAATTGTTCTCTTACGCAAGGACATAGCCTGAGGTCACATGTGATAGGGGGCTAACAAGAAGAGATCTTGCACCCACAATCATGTGGTCATGTGACATTAATCGTCGAAGGTTATATCAGAAAATAGGGAGCTAGTGCTCGCTAGACTAAGAACATGAAGCACCTTTTGAATAGGTGTATGGTCACCACCAGAGGTCACATGAAGGAAGGGAATTAGAAGCTAAAGAAGCCAAAAAATGACTGGTTGTAACTTCCAGAGAGGATGAAGAATTTCGACTGATAGTGAAGCAAAAGATTCTCAGGATAACTGCCAGAGAAGCCAAAGAACCTTGAACAATGGCCAGAGAAGATGAAGAGTTCGCATGAAGATTAGGCAGATGTCTCGACATGTGAAAGACATGTAGAATAGAGAAGATACAGTGTGTCTCTCAGAGAGTGATGCATGTGGGTAGGACGCGACGCAGTGCATAATCTGAAGGGGAGATTTGTGGTGTAGTGAAGAGTATGCAGAGGTAGCACATAGCATAAAAAGTAGAAGAGTACCTGAACAAGAGGCGGTGTTGAGAATAGGAGGAAAAAGAGCAGAGCATAGAAGTTGAACGATGAATAAGAAGAACAAAGTATAAAATATAAAGAAGCAAGACGAGACATGGAGTTGTAATAGACCATATCAGAGACAGAGAAAGTAAGTAAATTTTTGTAAGATTTATTTAGAGTGGTAGGGTGGTGCTAGGGAGGATTGCAGTCCTCTAAATTCTAGTTGTTGCTAGAAGATATTCTAGGAGTTGGTGCTTCCATCTAGTGGGTACTAGAGAAACCTAGGAGTTGGTGCTTTCATCTAGTTGGTGCTAGAGAAATCTAAGNCTGTGTATTCTGTGTGCTTGATCATTATATATATACATGTTAAGTTATCAACAACACATTAAATAATAATCTAGAATGAATAAAAAAAAAACAGGAAAAGTTTCAAGCTTATATATATAATTGATTCACCCCCCTTCTCAGTTATATTTCCAATAGAAGAGTCGAAGTCGTGAAGAGATGAAGTGTTGAAGGACCAAAGTCGTGAAGGGTCGAAGTGTTGAAGAGCCAAAGTCACGACGGACAGAGTCCCAAATTATGAAAGTCCGAAGTCCTAAAGTGAACGAGGATTGTTGATTTGAGGAGGACACATGGCAGGAATCTGTGGACTCTAGCTAAAAGAATTATGGGAGAGCATGAAGGTTGAGAATTGAAATCATTGAAGCCCAGAGTAGCGAAGGAGATCTTGATTTTTGAATCGAGTGAGGGGCTGCAAAACCACTGATCTGGTTGAAAGGTCAAATTCCCGAAGTAGAGGCAGAGCCATCGATTGAGAAGGATAGGTGTCTACAGATCATCGAGTCTAGAAGATTAGTGTACGAAGGAAATAAGTTTTTGAACGTTGAAACTCCTGAAGCCCGGATCATGGAATAAATCACAATCGTTGATTTAGGAAGGTTAGGTGTGATCCACATAACTTAAAAGGATAGATATGAACTGTCAGTTCAGGAGCACCGTCAAGATCATGACATCAACGGTCCCTTTCCATTGAGGGGTCATAACATGCTTGGGTCTTAATTTTTCATGAGTGGGCTACAATCAAAACCACGATATCGCCAAAGACATACATGGAGATTTGTAGTGAATTGCAGGGAGAAAAGAGGATTTCCCTCAAACCACCTTTGGTCATGCCCGCAATCACATGGTCACATGAGAGCATTGCCCAAGGTCATATCAGTGGAATATAGGGGATGTATCTAGCACTGCTAGGCTCTACATCGGAGGTTACACATTGAAAAGTCAAAAAGGCCTTTGCGTGTATAATCCATCGACGTTGATCAAACATAATTTGATCGAAGGGTTGTTGTTTCATCTCATAATTTTTTGATCAATTACGATTCAGTTACACTAACTGAATCATTGTTCCTGAGTGGTTTAATCATTGCTCCTGAGTGTTGGAATCATGATTCCTGAGTGTTTTTTATATTCTTGACCTGATCGTTGGAGATGTTGAGTGTAAGGGATGATGAGAGAAGGAATAAAATAAAAATTTCATGACAAAGAGAGGTTGTTGTTTCTCTGTAAAAAGTAGTCGAAATGTAAGCAATGAATATCACAGCATGAACTGAGGGATAAAATGCAGAGATGAAGAACATAAGCTGGACAAAGAAGAAATGGTGAAAACAATAGACTGTATGAGAACTTAAGAGCAAGAATATGCAAGAAGGAAGACACTGATGCAGGAAAAGGAGAACAGTGTAGTAGAACAATGATGAGACTGATAAGCCTTTGATAAATATTGTATCACTGTAATAAATTTCAGCAAGCAAATATTTATATTTTAGGGTGGTAGGGTGGTGGTAGGGAGGAATGTTGTCCTCAGAGTTTCAAGTGGGTTCTTGAACACATGGAGTTGTGTCTTCCATTTGGTTGCAGCTAAAAAAACCCATGGTGGTAGGGTGGTGCTAGGGAGGACTGTTGCCCTCAAAGTTTCAAGTGGGTGCTTGAACACAGGGCGTTGTGGCTTCCATCTGGTTGCATCTAGAAAAACTAGGGTGTTAGGGTGGTGCAAGGGAGAACCATTGTTCTCTATTAATATAGGTTGGTGCATGTCTGACTGGAAGTTGGTGCTTCCATCCAGTTGGTGCTAGAAAACTGAGAGAGTTGGTGCTTCCTTCTAGTGGGTGCTAGAGAAACCAGAGGGTTAGTGCTCTCTACAAGTTACAACTTTTAAGGAAGAGGTTGTAGCCTCATTTTGAGTTGGTGCTCAAAGATTGATGATATACAAAATTTAAAAGACTGCCTATCATTCTAAGAAGAAGAGGTTTTCTCCCTTTATGGTTTCCTCATGAATATCTATCTCTATGTATATCATATGTGTGAATGATATTTATTATTTTTGTTGTTCATGACTTGCATAATATTGATGATCACTTGGAGAACATTAATAATATTTAAATAGACATAAAATTGTTTAAGCACAATAACAACTGATTCACCCCCCCCCTCTCTTAGTTTCCTTACTATTTCCAACAACTTTGTCATACCTACTAGATACTTTTGCACACTATATCATAGATAATATGAACTCATTACTTCATTATATATGCACATGAGGTTATATTCACGTTGTTTAGTGGTTAAGCATACAATTATGGCTACTTTGCATTAGATGATCAACAATATCAGTAGAGATAATCATTCATTCATACTAAATAAAATAATTAACATAGTACAGTTAGGAATAATCATCCAACAACACAATTATACACAATGTTACCATGTTTCACCCCCCTTTGGGATACGTCCACAAAATATTTTCTTCTTTATTATATTTAGGGCATTCTACATGCACTTGGTGCTACAATGGAGGTTTTACATATAATATTCTTCTTACATTCGTCGCTTCTTTACTATGCTATGCTATGTGAACCTCTCTTTCAAGAAAAAAACAACAAAACAACTACTGACAATCCTCTCTGAATTTCACAGGTATTTTACATATTTGTTCCTTTTTCTTAGGTTCGTTTGCTAGATCACAGTGAGTTGGATACCACTCATGCTTGGCTGGTGACAACTCATTATGAGCTGGATAAAGCTCATGCTCGACTGGTTTTCCCAGATTTTGCGTTAGTTGTTCTTTCATGTCCCCCATATTATTCTCTTTCCTCTCTCTTCTTTATTGATTTTCTTGATATTCTTGATCCTGAGCCTTTTCCCTATACCTCATATCTTCTCATTGTTCTATTCCCAAAATTTCCTTCCCAACATAAACTGAAGGAATGTTGAGCAGAGAAGGGGCACACCTCTTGGGGTGGGAAAATCATGTGGGTAATGAGGGATTGTAGGTTATGTACTAGAGTTGGCACTTGAGACTAAATGATTTTTTTTGTTTGAGAGACCTTAGCCTGGTTTAGATTCCTTTTCCCAGGTGGAGTTTTATCCCCAGGTCAGGGGTGGCATCTTGTTGATTTTATGAGCAATAGAGTCTAACACTATGAGGAAAGTCTGAGGTCTGCACACAATTGGTGACTTTTTACCAAAGATAAGTGTCAATTATGTGTTTGGTTTACGTGATATGTTATTATTTATGCATTTTCTTTCATGTGTTTTTCCTTCATATGTTGTATATATATTGTTGTTGTTATTTTGCATTAATATGTGCATTTGTAGAGCATCTTCTTGAATTAAATTGGTATCAAAGTTTGGAAATTTGGTGTGGAATTTCCTAGATCAGGAATGGGTATGATACAATGTGGTATCAGATCTCCAATTTCAACACTGATCATAGATGGTTCGAGTTAGCAGACAACAAAAGAAAAAATTCACAGAAAATTCATTATGGATTATGTGTGCAAGTTGTTTGACAAAATTATTACATTGAAGTTGAAAGCATTTCACGGGAATTTGAGGAAAGGGACCCCAAGAATTAAAAATGAGCAATGTAAATCTCTAATTGGGACAAAAATAGACCTGTATATGGTCAAAATTGGAAATTTTAGAGCGCCCATGGTGAAATTAAGCGGAATTGGGCGTTTATGAGAAAAAACCCCAAATTTACGGTTAAATTCATGGGGGAATTTGACATAGAAGTATCCAATTCCATGTACATATTTTAATTTGATTCTTACGGGGATGAATTTAGACACTTATAGCTAATCACATAGTTTAATGGTGGTCCAAAAGAAATTATGAATTTGGACTTGTAAAATTTTGAAAAATAGGAAAAAATTGGGAATTTTTTTGTATGTTGACGTTGGCATGATGAGGAACCCACATGTCAGCTGAACTGGAAGATTGGTTATGTGTACTACCACGGTGGAAATTCCATTATGGTAGGTACATGGTGTCATAGTCACATATATATCATGTGAGTTGGTGCCATGATGGTGGCACCTTCCTATCCCAACGGAACCCTGAGTCTAGGACATGCATCAACCCCATGTTAATTGCAGGGGATACTCGATGGTTATTTTAACCATAGGTAGGGAGGGATGAGATGCACATATGTGAAACAAATAACCCTATTATTAACCATGGTTAAGGTTCTTGGCCCCTCCCCCCCTTTGTTAAAATTTGGTAGGGAAAGGGTCCCACGATGCGACGAGGACCGTTAATCACCACTGACAACCCCCAAACCTTCGTCGGTAGATCAAGTCGATGTGCAAATTTTTGTTCCAAGGTAAATGGGTCCAGTTATGGGCCCTCCCATCCCCACAACCCAATACAAATGTATCACACGGGAGCTAAGGATAGTGAGGCCTAAAAGATAAGATAGTGTGCGTGCAAGTGGAGGAAAGGGATAAAGGAGAAGGAAGAGGGAGGTAAGAGTTGATGGAGCAGGGCCAGGGTGGCTAGAGGGAATGATATGGAATCAACTTGAGGTGCAAGGTGGAATTGGGTTTCACATCAGCATCCCAGTTAGCATATGTCAGAAGTTTTTTATAAAAAATAGTGAAAATTGCTGGAAAAGTTTGGTCTTTTCCAGGTCATGTATTTGCAGGGAATTTTTGAGGCGATAAATAGTGTTTTTAGTACTTCTAATTTTCAAAAGTTTTGTAGGAAACAAATAGAGTATTTGTAGCTAAAATTAAATAGCTCGAAGAGATATTTCTAATGCTCTAAATTGTTCAAAAACCATAGCTAGTATGAGGAAATTACAGGCGAAACAATGTTGAGTAAATTTGAGACCCAGTTAACTTCCGAGGGCCATAACTTCCTGCTCCAAAATTAGATTGGGGAAGATGAGAAGTATATGGAAATACATTGATCCATATAATATATCCATGTAGTCGAAATATAATTTTGGGCACTTAAAAAGGAACGGGAGAAGGTGGAAGGAAACTGCAACATTCAAGCCTAAAAATATAAATTGGCTTGAAACTTCAGCAGGATGTATCTAACAGTCTAGAACCTAGATGAAGGTAAAACTTGGACAAGTCATCAAAAATATGGTCATGAAGGGACATAGTGTAACTCCTATCAAATTTCCAAAGGAGTAGGTGCAAGGATGCATAAACACAATTAAACTTTGCACCTAGTTGAAGGAGTTTTTGGGTAAATTCAAATGACCATAACTTTCTTCTCAAAACTCATAATTGAGGAAGGAAGTAGTAATTAGAAAGGTATCGGATAGAGGAGTCCAAATATCCATCCAGAAATTTGAATTTTTTTGGTTTTCTTCTCTCTTACTTCTTCTTGGTCTGACCCAGGTTCGTATCTCAACAGATTTCCAACAAATCCCTAAAAAACTATCGGCCCTCCTGGTACACCAGAAGGAAATGTTGTGCACATGGTGTGAAACGCAGTCTCACTCGAGATAGATTTTATGGGTGACTGCAATACTCAAGTTTTTTTATTCTACAAATGAGTGGTGATATGGGATTGTTTTATTCCTTCTTTACGCATTATCCTAGTTAATTATTCAAGCACTTCTATGATTCATTCATCTTTAAACCTATGCACACATGCTGATATAGATATTTTAACAATTCATTCATAAGTTAATGATCAACAGAAAGTAAACATTTATTAAAAATAAAACATAACACAAGGTTTATCATGGTTCACCCCCTCCTGGGGCTACATCCACAAAGATCTGGCTTCTCTGCTCTTTTATTTAATCTACTGCAAAATATTGCATTGCGCACATTACATATTCGGTAATAAAACCATGATTGAGGGTAGGAACCCTCTGTGATGCTGACTAGATCACACCAATATTATCAACCTATGAACCAACCCTCAAATATTACCTTACTCAACTCTTCTACAAGTCTTATTATCATTTCCAACTTACAAAATTCATAGTAATGAACTCTCTTTGTTATGATATGATATCTTTGTATCTCCCCTCTACACCTAGACCTCATAGGTCCTTATTTATACTACTTCATAGGATCATAGTCATTACAATCCTTACCCAAAAATCCTAACCCTATCACGGTTAGGTAGGTTTGCCTATGCACCACATTGTTTTTCCTCCTGCATGCTGCTTTTCCTTTTTTTTATGCATGTCTCTTTCTTGAAACCTGTTGCACGCACTCCAAAGTTAGGTCTTCCTTTCCAAAAATAGGCTTTTCCCCAAAACAAATCCTTCTCCAAAAATAGGTCTGCGCCCAAAATCAACTTCCTTCTCAAAATGCGCCTATGCCCAATATCCCCCCAACACTGACATGTAGCTTGTTCTGAGCCACTCAGGTGGTGTGCCCTCCCTATACCGCCTTTTCCAAACTCTAGAACTTCTCTGATAGTTCCTTTCCTTTTCCCCTCATCTGTGCATCTTTTTCTATTACCACCTCGACTGTTTGTGTTGTTATCTCTTCCTATAGTAATGATGAACCCTCTAAATATGCATGTTCCATACTCATCTTATCTTCCTCCAAATACACAATCATATGTGATTATTGTTCCTGGAGGCATTCCAATTGGTTTTGTCTTTCTTACTTATTTGTCTGCATTGTCTCTAAATCTGTCTACATAGTCTTCATTTCTTGAGCTCACTTCAAGCACTTCATAATACTCATTGTTTTTTGTCATTGTTTTAGCTCCTGTATGGTAGCGTTGATTCTCTCCTCTTGTTGTTCCCATTGTTGGACCTTTTCATCTTCTTCTAAAGCGATCCATATCTGTGTAGTTCTGTCGAACAACTCAATGACTTCCCTCACTTATTTTTCCATCTCCACTATATAGAGTGTGGATTGTTGTTATCTCTATTCTCGAACCTTGAAAGGATTCCTAGGATTAAGATTTTCTTTGAGCTCCTCAATTTTCTACCCATATCCCTCAATTGTTTGTCAAATAATTTTTATCTTCTCTGTTGCGCTCCTCTTTGGTGCTTGCGCGTTGTCTGGGATGTGATTATATATCATTGTCATCCCCTATTATAGCTTATTTACACATTATTTCTCCTCCTATTTCTCCAAGTTCAGTTGGTCGCACATGACTTATAACATTTCGGCGACTCCCCTACCCACCTCCAAGTCAGTCACATATGTGTGGGCTCTGGATTGAAAGTATTGCATTATGCTGGCTTGGAGTCCATATAGTGCCTTGTTGGGTATCTGCGCCATGACGAATTCAAACTTCTCAACATCCCCCATAGGTTTTTGCACAGTCTCATGATCCATTATGATCATTTGGCAAGTGGTTGTGAATGTCTCCTTGCCTTTTACTACCAACTGTACTGTCTCCACTCCTTATTTCTGCGTAGGGGGTCACTGTGTCTTTTCCTATTCTTGCATTGTGACTTTTGGTACCGCTTGACTCCATACTTGTTGTAGAGTTTCATTGAATTCTATGAGCTTAGCCATGATATATTCTCTTTGTGCCTCTACAATATAGACCACCTCTTACCCCCTACATTGGATCTTGTCCGTGACTAACTCAACATCATCCTCTGCCAGGGTGATGACTAGGTCTTTCATGACATACTTCCTCTTTTGGCATGCCTCATCTACCTGCACTAGCTTCCTTGTTGTATGTGAGGATTGTTGCCTACCTTTTGTACCCTAGACCCTTTCTTCAATAACCTATGATGTATCCCCCTTTCTAGTCTATTGCTAGTTGTCTATCCTTGTCATTGTTTCTATCCTCCTTGGTCTTTTAGGCACCTCGCTACTTCCTGATGGTTGATTTTGTGTTGCAACCTTTCTATTGTTGTCGACTGGGCTATTTGTTTTTGCTGAGGAACCTACATCATCCTTTTCTTTTGGCTTGGTGGATAGTGCATGGTTGGATTTATTGTTGATTTTGTTACTGGAACCTTCCACTGCGCAGGACAGTCTCTAATTATCCAGTCAACTTCTTCCTTGGTGACGCAATATTTCATCTCTAGCCATGCCTTCTTTGGATCCCTTGTGGCCTCGATCTACATATGATGCCTGGATGATTTGAACCTATCTATCCCTTCCGTTTCCTGGATTAACTCCACAGGAACATGCCACACATTGGCTGTGCAATATTGTATTTCTTCCAACAACATCGCAAACACTGTGTTGTTTGCCTATTGATTTTTATTATCCTTGGGCTGCCAGAGGGACTCATATATGACTGCATAGATTTTTCCTTTCCTATCCAGGAAGGATGAAAACTTTGGCTCCTTCTACCCTGCCAAGGCTATAATAATGATGAGCCAACAGTAATAGAACTCAGTTCCATTAGCCTGTGCATCTCTGCAATCAACCTAAAATTGGTTCAGCAGGTATGGTGCCCAAATGAACATCACTCCTTTTGTGCACTGTGTGGCTATTTCTATGACTCCTGCTAGAGATTCTTTTATCTTGCATTTCCTCAACATCTTGAAAACCATAATATTGTTGGAGAACCACGTCACATTTTCATTAATGTCCTTGAGAACAATGCCCTTGTTTCCCCTACAAGTGCCAAACTATGTTTTTACTAGCTCAACGATTTCCTTCTGGCATTCCTTGTTATCCAAGTACTCCTCTGTTTTTCCGCCAACTGTAGGTAATCTTGTGATCTTGGTGATTAGTGCCACATCCATTTGTACTGGACTATCCATCCAAAGGATGTCGCCATGTACCTAGGCTACTAAGTTTTTGATGCAGAGCCCAAATTTTTTTACTGCGCCCAAAATGTGGTATATCTAAGAGGTTCATTATGCCAAAGTCATACAACCTTGTTATCCATTGCACAGGCTCCATTATCGGTTTACCTAGGAGTCCCATTTTCCCTGTGTTTTCTAAGTATGTCTCCTTGGCCAATTATGGGAATTTGGTCTCATCGTTCGCATCGTTCACATCATGGTCCGAGTACCTAAGTTTTTGTACTTTTCTGATCATATCATCCACAATGACCATTGTGTCTGGGAGGAATGGAAGTGTGATGTTTGTGGTGTCCTACGCATTTATTTTATGCCCGACAGTAGATGGACTTGCCTCTATTGTTTATGTGTCCTCTTATTCCCTATCAAAGTTTGGTCGGTCAGTGATTTCCTCGACCAACAAATATTCCCTGTCATGTCCTTCTCGTTGACCTATTGTTTCATTAGGTTTAGCAGGACATTCAATATTAGGATTCAAGACACCATTTTAGGTACCAGAACTCTTCCCTATTTCCCCTTGCGGCGTTGTCGATGTTTCCTCTTCAACCCATGTTGGGTTGATTGACTATGTGTCTGAATTAGTGACATTCTCCAGCTTGACGACATTCTCAGGTTGTATCATTCTTTCCTTGTGTCTTTGGCCCTGTCAAATAACCCACACATATTGGCCTAGAGCGTCAAACTTTGGTTGGGTCATCTTCTATCCAACTCGCACACTCACATTCTTCTTCATAAAGTTTTAGCTAGGGAATGCACTTTGTATCTCACTCTGTGCTCAAAAATCACTAAGTGTTGAACTAATGCATGATTTTTGCCCTTTATAGACCCAGTCGTAACTGTTTTTCACTTTTTGCGTGCATTTACGCTAAGTGTAATTTTTCCTACGCATTGTCTTCCGATGTTGTCGCGGTATTTGCTGCACGCAATTTTTTTTCACTTTCCTATGGTTCAATCAATTTCTTCCTCTTTTTTTGTTTTTCTTCTTTTCCTATTTTTGTATTCCTTTTTTCTTCTTTTTCCCATTTTTATTTATTTTTATCATTTTTTTCCTAATATCTACTATAGTACACTATACACATGCCTTTTATACTGCACTGTAACTTTTAAGGGTTAGTAGGTCAACTGTCTCTGTATAGTTTCAGTCGACTACCATTGATCATGCCTTTCATTTTTGTTCCTCCCAAGTCCTTTAGTTGTACAGATCTCCCATATGTGTCATTCTTTACTTCATATGGCCCTAGACAATGCATTCTAAACTTACGAGAGTGTTGCAAAAATTTGTTGTCATAGAGAAGAAATATGTCTACCTCCTTAAAGCTCTTCTTTTTAATATGTCTTTCATTCCAGGCTTTGTCCCTTGCTTTCTGTACTTCGTGGTGAAATCCTACCAGAATATTGTCCTCTTCCATTTCGATTAGTTGTCTTAGCCTCTCTTGTACTGCACCTATTTCTGTCATGTTGGTAATTGCTGCTACGTGTAGAGTGGGTACTAGAAATTATAATGGAACCACTATTTTCTACCCATACACTAGTCTAAATGGTGTTTGTCCAGTCAATTTATTGCCCGTGGTCTTGTATTCCCATATTATTGCTGGTATTTTCAAGTCCCAATCATCCTTGTTAACATTGAAAATCTTAGTCAATGCATTTTCCAAAATATTATTGAAAGCTTCTACTGTTCCATTTGCCTCAGGATGATATGGTGTACTCTTCTCATCATAGACTTCAAAATCCTCAGTCATCACCCATATGGTATTGTTAATAAAATGAGTGCCTTGGTCACTCATCAATATTTTTGGACATCCAAATATGGTGATCACTTTCTCAAACAAGAAGTGTGTTCATTTAAATTTCTGTGGTGAGAGATTTGTTTAGAAATCGTCGGAAGAACCACATTGTTGTTCTTCCAACAATTTCTAAACAAGTAGTGTGTTGTTGTCTCTACACTACAATATTTGATTGGTATTTCTTCTTCCCATCTCATTAAGTATTCAGTCACAATAATGATATGCATAGCTCCTAACCTTTTTGTTGGTGGATTAATGGGTCCAACAAAGTCTATTTCCCATTTTTCAAATACCTTCATAGTTACTTGTGGTCTTAGGGGAATCTCATCCCTTATGTTGGGTTTTCCAACCCTTTGACAGACATGGCAGTTATGGTAGTATGCCTTGGCATCTTTATACATCATTGGCCACCTTAATCCTATGTGTGATACCTTCTTCATGGTGGCTCTTCCTTCATAGTTTCCTCCAGCTATACCTTCATGAGCTTCTGCCAAAATCCCGGGTCATTCATGTTTGAACACACACCTTCTCAAAATATTATCTACGCCCATATTTTATAAATGACCTGCAATGAGTTGATAGTATGCATCTCTGACTACTAGGTTTTTCTTTTGTGTGGTGCTAAAGTCTTGTGGAACAATCCTTGTACTTAATTATTCAATAGTATCTGCAAGGTATTCATCAATTATCTGTACTGAAAAATAATTGTGCATCAGGGAAGTTGTCTTCCAAATTAGTAGGTTCTTCTCCATTGTTTACCATTGACAGGTGATCAAGTCCGGTATTTAGCTTCTCTGGTTTGACTGTTACTTTGAAATCAAATTATTGGAATAATAATATCCATATACATATCCTCCCCCCAACACTATCTTGTTGACTAGATATTTGAGGGAAGAATGGTATGTGAACATTTTAAAGTTTTTTCCCAATAAATGGTTCCTGAATTTATGAAGTGCATATACCATATCTAGGCCTTCTCTTTATGTGGTGTTGTAATTTTTCTTCGACTCTAACAAATTTCTTCTTGCAAAGGATATAGGATGGTCTAAGTACCCTTCTCTAAGGAACATTATATTTTGTAAACTCCTTTACATTTCTCATGGTCAAGGTTATCTTTAACAGATTTCATGTTTTGTTTGATGGTTTCTGAGGGTTTAAAGGAGGTGTTAATTTCTTTCTTTCTCAGGAAATTGGAAATCTTATCAATTATTCCTTGGATGTAAGGAAGGTAGTTTGTTGTATTGGGGGGTTAGTTGTTACATGTTTTAGTTCCATTACTTTCTCTATCTAGGGATTTCTTCATCGCTTTCTTAATGTCTTTGTCCTTGTATCCTATTCTCCTGAAGACCCTAGAGAGGTGATCATTTTCTTGAACTAGGTTATAATCATAAAACATTCTTAAGGCCCTAGTGGATAGAGTGTTGAGGACACCTAAATTATGGGTTGGGTGGTGATGAGAGCTAGCGTGAAGGTATTTTTTTGTGTGGGTCTTTTTCTTATAGACTATATGTCCAACACTCACGTCTTCTTTCCTTTTGATTAGTATGTCTAGGAAGGGAATGTAACCATTTTCCTGAAGTTCCATTGTGAATTTGATGTATTTATAAATATCATTGAGATGTTGGAAGAATTTTTCTAGTTTGTCATTAAGAAGAAAACAAAGAGAAGAGATAAATAATAAGCCTACTGGAGGTGGAAAACCGAGGAAGTCAGCTCTAAAAACCTAGAAAGTTTGATTAAAAAGATTTTAGGAAATTTTGATTTTCAAGGGTTTAAATAAAATATTAATTGTAATAGAAAGGAAGATATTTAATAAAATATTAATAAAGACTTATTGATGTAATAATATTTAGAGGTAGGGAAATAATTTTTATAAAAACGAAAAATTAGAGAAGGGGTAGGAATTAAGGTAGGGTTCAAAGGATTTTAAAGGCTTAAGAGGGTTAGAATAAATTTATTTAAATTTGCATAAGTGTTAGAGAAATGTTAATTACATGTTAAAGGATATTTTGAGGAAAGGGTTATTAATTAAATATAAAAAGTTGTTTTAGTTTATTAAAAACAAGGGTTCTACAAAAGCTAAAGTATTTAATAGGACGAGGAGGTGAAAGAGACGAACCTAGATTTTAATGTTAAAGTGTAAATTACCTAATACATCTGTCTTGGATCAAAGGAATCCAATTTTCACTAATTTCTAGACCATTTTATATGTTCACGTTGTTGGGATGTTTA
Source organism: Picea sitchensis (assembly GCA_010110895.2). Lineage (NCBI taxonomy): Eukaryota > Viridiplantae > Streptophyta > Pinopsida > Pinales > Pinaceae > Picea > Picea sitchensis. The sequence continues at coordinate 51,211 of SNQJ01S0037165.1, read as the reverse complement.
AGGATTTCAATAACTTCCTTGATTCTTTTTTTGAAGAAGTGATCTTCCTTGGCTAATTTTTTTTTTCTTCTAGGTGCACGTGGTGTTTGAATGAAAAGGAGTGTTTGTCTAAATCAGAGGTACGAGTAAGTTCATTCTTGATATTCGCTCCATGTTCTTTGATCTTTATCTAAAAGGAACAACCAATTTCACCTATGCAATGTTTACCACGGGAACATTCTATTTTGTAAACTCCTTTACATTTCTGATGGTCAATCTTATCTTAAATGGATTTCATTTTTTGTTTGATGGTTTTTGAGGGTTTAAAGGAGGTGTTGATCTCTTTCTTTCTCAGGACATTGGCAATCTTATCAGTTATTCCTTGGATGTATGGAAGGTAGGTTGATGTACTAAGGGGTTGGTTTTTAAGTGGTTTAGGTCCATTACTTTCTCAATCTAGGGATTTATTCATCGCTTTCTTAATGTATTTGTCCTTGTAGCCTATGCTCTTGAAGACCCTAAAGAGGTGATCTTTTTATTGAACAAGGTTATCATCATTGGAAATTCTTAAGGCCCTAGTGGCTAAAGTATTGAGGACACCTAAATTATGGGTTCGGTGGTGATGAGAGCTAGCGTGAAGGTAGTTTTTTGTGTGGGTCATTTTCCTATATACTCTATGTCCAAGATTCTCGTCTTCTTTCCTTTTGATTAGTATGTCTAGGAAGGGAATTCTACCATTTTCCTCAAGTTCCATTGTGAATTTGATGTCTTTAGAAATATCATTGAGATGTTGGAAGAATTTTTCTAGTTCATCATTAAGAAGGAAACAAAGAGAAGAGATAAATACTAAACCTACAGGAGGTGGAAAACCTAGGAAGTTGGCTCTAGAAACCTAGAAAGTTTAATTGAAAAGATTTTAAGAAATTTTTATTTTCTAGGGTTAAAATAAAATATTAATTGTAATAGAAAGGAAGAGATTTAATAAAATATTAATAAAGGCTTATTAATGTAATAATATTTATAGGTAGGGAAATAATTTTTATTAAAAATAAATTTAGAGAAGGGGTAGGAATTAAGGTAGGGTCCAAATGATTTTAAATGCTTAAGAGGGTTTAAATAAATTTATTTAAATTTTTATAAGTGTTAGAGCAATGTTAATTATAGGTTATAGGATATTTGGATTTAATTAATAACCCTTTCCTCAAAATATCCTTTAACCTATAATTAACATTGCTCTAACACTTATAAAAATTTAAATAAATTTATTCTAACCCTCTTAATCCTTTAAAATCCTTTGAACCCTACCTTAATTTTGTTGGAGTTACTTCACACACACCTAGGTTTATTTTTCCTAAGGTTTTTCCTTGTTTATTAGTCATAATTAGTTATTATCCAGTCTCCTATATTTTAGGGGAGAATATTCCACTCAAAGAATATTCTCTTTAGTTGACACTTCAATTTGAATAGTTGAGTTGAGTTTATATGTTGCATTGGTTTTGTCACAATGCAACATTGGGATCATCACCATGATAATGCGCACTTTCCTTGGGATCATCACTAGACTGGTGCATTACCCTTGATTCCTTGATCTACTCCTCACTACACTTTGTTCAGTCAGTTAATTGAAGACTGGTTGACTAGTTAACTCAGCTAGGTAGCAGTTCACTCCTTTAACTGCCTCAGAGACTAGACTAGGTGGAAATTCACTCCCATAATTGTTGGTGTGTGTCCAAATCACTGTAGAACACCACTATGGTGCATTGGTTCTCCTCCAGTGCACATTCATTGAGTTATACAGAGTATATCATTTGTAAATTATTCATTATTCATTACTGTTAATGAGAATTCTTCCATTCTTTCTCTCTTGCTTCTTCTTCCTTATTTTCTCTCTGCAAATGTGTAGTATTTTATAGCTAGATCTATTTTGTGTAGGTTCAACACATTTACATGGTATCAGAGCCAATGGACTTCTAAGGAAAATCTACACCAAAAATATTTGCAAGTACAAAAGATTGAAGACATCGGAAAGATGGATTTCCAAAAAGAATTCATTCTTACACTTTACAACTACTTTAAATGGAAGGAGAAAATAGTCATACATCTCCGAACTAGAGGATTGTATAGGTTAAATTAGAATTTAGACACAAAATTGACATCATCCATAGAAAAATATTGAATCGAATGCATGAAGCATTCAGAACAATTTGTAGTCTTATTTCTCCCAATCTCCTTTCTCACATATATTCTTGTAAGACTCCCAATGAAGCCTGGACCACCTTGAAAGGGATCTTTGGAAAATAGGATGAGATGAGGGGAAACATGATGGAGGTGTAATTTCTCACATTGGATCTGTTAACGCCCTATAAATTTCCTAAAGGTTGTCAGGAAAGAAGAAATCTATGAGAGGTAACTTTATCCAACCGCTTCGAAGCTGGGATCTAGCCCTACCAACTTCAGAGAGGGATCTCTCTATATGATTTAGATATGTTTCGAATTTAAAATATTAGGCTAGGTAAACAAATAAGTTGGTTTCGTTGTTGTAGTGTTTGTCAGGTTGGCTGAGATAGTTTACACATCCGTTGGGCTATGGGGTCCGTATCGTAAGAATGAAATCCAAACCAGAAAACAAAAAAACCTTTCACAAAGCAAGATAATATAATCACTGGATTCTTTTAGTGGCATAAATGAGGAAAAGAAGAAAAAGGTGAGAAGGTCCGTTATAATAAAGAAGCATTTAAGAATTTATTTATCATAAAATCAGAAGATAAAACATAAAAATCTTTCAAAGTGTGAAACAGGGTATACGGAGATAAATCCTGCAACATTCATTACTTTCAAAGATTAGATTTAGAAAACAATGTGATAACTAAGCGAGGATAACATTAAACTTAGAAAGAAAAACATCACCAGTGAATACACGTAAGAATCCTATAAAAATGCCTCTTTGTATTAATGGAAGATCTCCTGAAAAGTATTACAGTCTGATAGCTCGCGGGGCGTAAAGATCAACTCTCAATACTTCAAAAAGTGAAGTATTTATAACCCAAAATTACAAATGATCTTGTCATTAAATATCAGGACGTGGTAAATCTATTTTTAGCCTAACTAACTTAATAATCTACAGAAATCTAGGAATTGTTTGGTGATGTGTCGGAACTGCATGCAGCTTTCTAGGTGAGCCATTGGGGAGGCTTCTGCATGACCTCATCTGACTGGATAGCTGACTGGGCTGGGACAACTCATCTTCTACTCAATCAGGTCACAAATCTCTTCCCATCGAAGATGACTGGGAATGTTGACTTTGAGTAGCCTTCAGTAGACTTCATCCATTTCTGTGTATTTAGCAAAGGTAGGCTTGGTGATGAAGATATACCGGATTTCATGCTGAATGTTGAAGTCCAACTAAAGTGCATCTAGGAATGCCTTGCCATTGATGCTACCTTGAATTCCTGAAAAACTTTGAACCATCCTTAGCCACATCGTCCAGTCTCTTTTTGTAGTCTGGGAGTGTCATCAGTTTGTCGTTTATCACCTTCAGACCAGGAAGACCTTTCTTCTGTAGAGCCTCAATCTTGATGAAAAACTTTTGTACCCCTTGGTCCATGGCCTAAATCTTTTCTTCCAGTTGTAGCATCAATCCTCTCTTGGTCAAGACTCTCTTGACCTCAAGGATGGTCTCTATTCTATCTTCAATTCTCATCTCTTCCAATTCCTCTCTGGTTTTAGAATTTAGGAACTTGATGATTTCATTAGCCTGTGCGAGCATCTCTCCTAATTTTGATCTGATCTTCTCGATGGCCTGTTTGCTTCTCTGCACCAATTCATTTTTCTCAAACATAATCTGTCTCATTGGCCATATCTCGTTCATAGACTTGGTGATGTCTATCCAGACACTTTATTTAACTTCGGCCAGTGTTTTACCTGCCACTGTTTGCTTCCGGAGCTGTTGTAACTCTTGTTTGAGCTGATCTGACACTTGTTTTTCCTTGGAAAAGTTGGGTTGATAAGAATTTTTGAGTTCCTGAAGGTTCTCAATCTCCTTTTTGAGCCTGCTAATATCTGTCTCCTACAGGTTCATCTTTTCCATAGATTTGTCCAATTCGACTGTATTTTCCTGAGACATCAGTGGATTCACCGATGGGACTTCTGCTAGTGATGTTGTGCTTACTCATGAGAGTGGAACCTAAATCAATGGAATGAATTCCATGGGATTCAACTGTTCTTTCTCTTTCATTAGATTTTCCATCTCAGCTTCCATTTCTTTCATTTGTGCATTTTGCTCCATGATTAATTTAAGCATCTCATATTTTTCTCCTTCTGTTTCTGCTATTTCCTTCACCTACGAGTCTACTGTTGAGGGTAGCTTCAATTTCTTCCTCAAATAAATTATGTCTGCATTTTTATTCTTGATCATCTCCTCAGCTTCTTTCACATTCGATGGATCGTACCCAATCTTGAGGACCAACTACTCCAATGTCTTGATCTTGTTGTCTTTGGCAAAGGATGATATCTTCTCCAACTTCAACTGTGTCTGGACGTTGTTCAGAGACACTTGTAATCTGGAGGTAGTAGTGGAAGCATGTGCCAGCGTGGAGAAAACCATTTCGCCCGTCTGCCTGTGTAGATTCATTTGTTCGGCAGGGTGCACGTCTTTGGTATGGAATTCAAAAGTATCCCTTTTGTAATCAGTGATTACCTTTAGGTCTAGTACCTATGCTTGGAGGAATTCCATGTGCATTATGCCCTTCTCTGTGTCAAATGTTTATAGCAACATCTGTTGTGCAGACGACGTCTGCTTCCAGAATTGGGTGTATGTGTTGCTGGTGAGAGTCTGATTCTTTTTCTTGATCAGATCATATTTCTCAAATATACTGAGCTTCGGACCTGTCTTGCCTGGCTGATTGATCGCTGGAGTATCTATAGGGTTATTTAGTAACACTGTGGTTATAATCTTCTTGCCGCTTGTATTGAGAAGCGACCGATCAACCTCTATCACTATAGTAGAGGGAACTTCCTTCTCTCCAGTTGGGTCGGGAGTTGTGGTTTTGGGCCTTTTGGTATGCAGTCAAAATTCTTCTAATGACACTTCAGTGATAGGAGGTAAGAGGTCCTACCTAGACCTTTTCTCCTTTGGAGCCTGTGGTGTGGTTGTCTGTGATACAGTGACAGAGGTGTCCTGTTGTTCTGTATCAACCAAAGTATTTGGTTCCCATCCTGTCTGATTTGAAAACTTTTCAATCTCAGGCCTAGATTCGTGGACATATGGGATTTTCTTGTTTTTCACCCTCATTTCGGAAATAATCCCGCATGGATCATAGTGCCATGTGAAACTCATAAAGAATTTCATTTCCTTCAGTAGCCTGTCTGCCTCTTCCCCTATGATTCGATTGTTGCAGATGAAAGACCTGATCTTCCCTTTGATTATGAGTTGTTGCTTTTTGTTTAAAGACACAAAGTGAATATCATCAGAGTTTATCATCTATCTTATGTATTCCAGAGAAAAAATTATGACAGGTAAGTATTTGGGCAGTTTATATGGGGCCAACTCACACCCATAGATTCTGATCTCAATGTAATCTTGGTACAAATACCAGTCGCCAGTCTTTGTATGATCTGAGAGATGTAGGATACTCTGAACTTCATCATTAATCCTGGGTTCTGGTCTGCCGCTAAGCATACTCACCACTGGGTGGTAGAACTGATCAATGAACTGCTTGAAACTGAAGTCTATGGAGTTATGTCTGAGCAGGGATGTCCATGCGGTCACTACATGGGGTCTGCGCTCTCCGTCCATCTTCTGCATGGAAAAAAACGAACAGGTATGCCAGTATTGAAGAATACCGGAACATGCCTTCTATAGAAAAATTGACAAATTGCTCGTGAATATTATTCACTAGGAATGTGATGAAATTGAACTGTGTAGTGGGCTTCTCATCAGTGGATAAAATAGACAAAAACCCCAAAATGGGTTCATCTACCCACTGATCTAAATAATAACCCAGCAAGGTGCATAGGGACGTGATAACTTGGTTTCCTTTGGTTGAGAAGATGGAGAAAGGATAAGGGGGATTTCAGGCAGGGAGTTGAGTGGATTGTGGAAGAAAGAGCTCAAATATTTGAGCTCTTTGAGGAAAATTCATCTTCTGGTATAATTCTTTAAGTATTTCAAGGTTTAAAGGTGATGTGGAATCGTCTTGGGATATTTGCATCATTTGGTCGATGGCTTCTAGTGTGATGAGGAAAAGAACCTCCCCATAGGAGGATATGATGGATCTTTGCTCAGGGATATAGTGGGCTTGGAACTTGGGGGAAAACTCTGGGAAATGGTGAATCTGCGGGAAGAGATACAAGGGTAGGTTGGACTCCCAGAGTCCAATTTCGTTGCTCTGGTCCAGGAAAAATTCCTTAAGCGATGACTAAAGGTCTGCGAAGTGAAAATTTCACTTAGTATTTGTGATTAAGTAATCTTTGTTGGCCAGTGGAATCCTGTCGAGGTCAACAGGAGGCGAGAGAAACAGATTCTCCTCTCCTTCTGCTCATTTTGACTTTGGTGCCATTACTGTAACAATACCTGCAAATAAAACAATGTTAATGGGGATGACTACAGATAGGGGCGACTGGCTGTAAGTGATAAGACAACGGGGTAAATTATCTGGTGCGATGAGTCGATAAATGGTAAAGGAATGAAGAGAGAGGGTAATTTTGAGTAAACGGGCATTTTTTGGGCGCGGGGGACAGGTCAACTGGTTAACAGATAGGTTATCCAGTAATAAATGGCCAACGAGTCACTTAGAGTGCGAGATGGCAGGTGACAGTGACTGAGGGATATGGATGGGTGATGTGGCGGTTATCGATTGGGGGAAAACATCATGGTGAGGGGCTTTCCATGAGTGAATGAGGGGGAAAGGCTGACAGAGTTTATGGGATGTGACTCTTTTGGAAAGGTGGACGATGATGTCAGGAGGTGATGTGATTTGTCAGGCAATGAGAGGTGGTGGGATTCGGGACCAGTAGATTCATGCCATGTATAGATAGGGGACCTGCCAGAGTGAGATTCC
>SNQJ01S0037165.1:13413-44134 GCA_010110895.2 Picea sitchensis | reverse complement strand
TGAGACGTTGACTTGTGCACCTCCCTTTTGACCGCAGATATGGGCGCACTCTTTAACACACATTCTGGACCCCACCCTTCCATTAAAGATAGAATGGACAAGGGGGGTCTGTAATCCAATGCGGACTGTAGATCTGAGTGCTAAAACCTGGGCCGTCCAGATGCACGCATGCATTATTAGCGATTCTGGACCCCCCCCCCTCCGTTAAAGGAAGAATGGTCGGGGGGGGTATGGAAAGATTTGTCTACCATAGATCTGAGCGCAATCATCTGGACCGTTGATACTTGAGTGGTGCATAAATGTGGGCACGGAAAGTGTGTGTGCCAGAGAACTTAGGATAAGTGCATTTCATGGATTTTTCTCAAGCTTTTACATTTTACATCACCAAGGGGTTAGGCAAACAATTTTTCGAGCATCCAAAACATGGTGAAACATTGATCATCAAGCTGGTTTTATTGAAGTAAAGAAAACTAGCCTATGTTCTAACTTACATTTCTAATGAAAATTAACCTAGATTAAACTATTGGGCTAAGAACTTATTCTACCCTAGGGCTATCTGACCAAGATTAGACGGTCTAGCCAGATTTATTCACTAACTAACCTAGATCTTTTGGCTAAGATTAAACAGTTTAGCCAAGCTAATTCACTATTCCTATGAACATCAATTTAAAAGAACTTGGCCATGCTTGAAAGGTATGGACCAAGTCACTGTTATTGCATGGGGCTCTCATTGAGATTCTTTTATGCCCTCTTTTCTTTTTTATTTTCTTTTTCTTTTCTTTTTCTTTTCTTTTTTTTATTTGCAGTATGAAAAATCATTTAACAAACAAAAACACTAGAGATATAATATTCCTGTCACCAGTTGATCCTATAAATTATAGGGTGATAACAACCGATCCACCTGGGGATGGTACTCTCCTTGCGAAGTGCCAAGAATCTTGATTCCTGATGTTCTGAAACTTCCTCCCTAGTCTCTTTCGTTGCTTGATTGGTTTTATTCGAAAAAAGGAAAACAATGGTCAGAGGCTTAAGGCCTTCTCTTCGGGCTTCAACCAACTCACCAAAGTTGTTCATTCAGAAAATTGCAAGAAAAAATAAAAAAAAATGGTTTGTACAATGGAAAGTGTGACTTCAGGTCTCTACTGAGGTGGTGCATAATGCTTCATCATTCTGCCATTCATAGGTCCTCCTGGAAGATCTATCCCATCACTGTTGTTTAGAAATAAAGTGTTATTTCCTCTGAATGCTTGAATCATGTATGGTCCCTTCCACAGACTATCGAATTTACCTTGCTTTCCCTTGTCTTCATTTCGGGAATCCCATCTTAGCACCAAATATCCTATCTCAAAATCATCTTCCTTGTTTCTTTTGTCAAAAATCTTCTTGTTGTATACTTCTTCCTTGGACTGCTGCAAATGGATCATCTGGTTGATCCTACTTTGGGATTCATTTGGCTCGGCTTGCATGTCTTGGAGAAATTTCATGATAGGGACTCCCAAGGAAGTGGGAAAAACTGCTTCTGTGCCATAGACCAACTGATATGGTGACATACCAATTGACCTTTTGGTGGTCAGTCTGTTGGCCCATAATGCGAAAACCAACTTGTTATGCCATGACTTCTTGTTTTCCTACAAAATTTTTTTGATGATGTTTACCAGAGTTTTATTTGATGATTCCGCCAGCCCATTTCCCTGAGGGTAGTAATCTATGGAGTGTCCCAAACCAATATGTTATTGGATGCATAAATCTATGAGTTTTTTCAATCGAAAAGTAGCTACATTGTCAGTTATAATCTTTCTAGGACATCCAAAGAGGGACAAGATATTATTTTCAAGAAATTTAATAATGACAGAATCTGTGGCTTGCCTTCTTGGTACTGCTTCGATCCATTTTGTAAAATAATTCGTGGCAGTAAGAATCCACCTGTGCTGGCCCGAAGAAGGAGGATGTATTTCTCTGATGAAGTCTAATCCCCATTGCTGGAAAGGGGATTCAACGGAGATTGGTTTCATGGGTAGAGGAATAAGTTTCCTTTTGCCTTCAAACAACTGACATTGATGACACGAAGTCACTTTGTGATGCACATCGGTGAATAGAGTAGGAAAATAGAATCCAGCTCTGAGGATTTTGTTGGTTGTGACCTTCCACTTCAGATGACCACCACAGTCTCCTGCATGAAACTCCTGCAGTACTTTGTCAGCTTCATCCTTCAATAGACAATTTAACAAAATACCTCCAGGATCTTTCCAATACATAATGCCTTCTAGAATACAGAATTTGAATGCTTTCAGTTTCAAAAACCTAGCTTTAGTCCTAGTCAGACCAGGGGGAGCTTGTAAATTATGCAAAACAAATATTAGGTCTACGTACCATGGAGAGTTAAGAAATACCTCTCTCACACTTGGAGTCGCCTTCTCACCCTGTTCATCTGCTGCAGCTAAGAAATTAATGTCAAGAGCATGGAAATTTGATTCAGCCATTAATTTTTCTAGACCTTGACCTTTGATCAGTTTCATAGGCTTAATCTCTATGTCATACTCCAGAATGATAGCAATCCATTTTCCTCTTCGTCTGTCCAGATTGTCCTGAGTTAAAATGTCTTTTACTACCGCATTCAGAACATATGCAATGGTGTGGGAATGGAGAATGTAAACCCTAAAATCTTTTATAGCTTTCACCAAGGCAAAATATTGTTTCTCCATTATTTTATAATTCAAAGAAGCATCTCTTAAAGATTTACTAAAAATGGCTATGGGTTGTTCATACCCTTCGTTGTTTTTCTGTAGTAATACTGTTGCAATGGTATGTTCAGAGGCGAAAGAAAAAATATAGAAATCTTTGGTGAAATCGGGACTGATCAAGACTAGAGCTTGCGTGAGTGCGCGTTTGACTTGTTCAAAAGACTGCTTGGACTCGGTGTCCCATTTTATTTTTGTGTCCTTTTTCAACATGTTTGTGATGTTTCAGAGAAGCTCAGCCAAGTTGGGTATGAATCTCCACATAAAGTTTATTTTTTCGATGAAAGACTGTAACTCTTTTATGTTTCTTGGATGTTCTAATTTCTGAATGGCCTCGATTTTGTTGGGGTCTATTTTAATTCTGTATTTGGAGATTATGTGCCCTAGTAGTTTACCTTCCTCTAATCCGAAAAGGCTCTTCTTAGGATTCAAATAAATCCCAAATTTCCTGCATTTCTCAAAAACGCGTCTGAGATGTCGTAAGTGCTCGTCATCAGATTGGGAAAACACAGTTACGTCGTCCAGATAGATGACAATAAATTCTTCAAGTTCTTCTACAAAAGTGATATCCATCGCCCTCTAGAATGTGGCCCTGGCATTCATCAACCCGAAAGGCATTTTCACATACATGAAAGTACCCCATGGCGTTGTGAAAGCGGTTTTGTCTTGGTTATCTAGGTGAACGAGTACCTGATTATAACCCGAAAACCCATCCAGTAAAGAGATCTAACTAGATCCAACTACCCTTTGTAATGTGTGATCCATTTTTGGCAATGGGTAATTGTCCTTCAGAGAGACCTTATTCAGATTTTGGAAATCGATGTAGAGCCTGATTTCTCTAGATTTCTTTCATGTTGGGACCAAATTTGAAACTCATTTGGAAAACCGTAACGAGACTATGATTTTAGCATCATACATTTTTTTTATTTCTTTTTCTATCAGAGGAAGTAACTTGGGATTGATTCTCCTAAGTTTCTGTCTGAAAGGTTTTTGGTCTTCTTTTATTGGAATTCTATATTGTATGATGCTAGTGTCATAAGCTTTCAAGTCCTCATAACCCCAAGAAAATACGTCTGAATATTCTTTGAAAAGATCAATATATTTGAGTTTTTTCTCAGGGGGTAATTATTTGGAAATTTTCACCATCTTGGGTTTCTCTTTTGTTCCTATATTACAATCTTCTACTTCTTGACCACTGGCTTCAATTTTCAGTTTTTTTAGCTACATCATTAAAATCAAATAAGTCCTCTAAAGGAACTAAACCCCTAGGTAAAACATTACTTCTCAAATGAAAAACATCATCTTCCATCTCATCATCACCTAACTCTCCTGAATCTATCTTATTTACACTATCATTTTCAAAATCAGATCTTTTTATATTTTCATCTTCATTTTCTAAGTCTATGTTTGTACACTCGAAATCATTTTTACATTGCAGAAAGTCTTCAATTTGATCATCATTACCAAATACCTTCCAGTATCTGATGTTGTCAGGAACAATTAGTCTGCACTTCACCTCTACCGTGTATGGGTGAGTGGAACGAAAATGAATCTTGCATGTGGATGCTGACGTAGCTAACCTGTCTACCAAAATATTCCATCCCCTAGGCATCACCTATAAATCAACTTCAGTGAAACATCTAAAGGCATCGAGAACAACATTCCTATAAGCTCTAAGACGAGGGTGTTTGCTGCATACTCACCTTTAATTTGCTTGATTATTAATTCAGAATCACCTCTCACCATAATTTGTTTGGCACCAACCTTCTTTAGAAGTTTCAGATCGAGCATCAAGGCTTCATAATCGACAATATTGTTAGTGCATTGAAAATTTAATTTATAAGAATGGTTTTCTGAATACCTGGATCTATGATTTTGCAACCAAACTCCTTCTTTGCTCACATCTCCATCAAAGTCCATGCTCCAGAAATCAGCTGGTAATTCTTCAGTTATCACATTTTTCTATCTTTTTGCCTCAACGACTTCTTGGCCTTTGTCTGCCAGCTGAATTGTTTGTTCTCCCGCATTTCCATCATTGTATAGGATGAAGGATTCCAGGTCAAAATGTGTAGAGTACAGAGGATAGTTATGTGGTTTTTCTTGGTTGCTAACCATGTACTTCATCAGTGTTTCTATGTATAGTCTTCTCTGTTGACCAAAAACTGGGACAGTGGCATACGACATATCCAACTGCAAAGTACCTTTCAACTTGGCCCCCCAAGACTGGGACAACAACATACCATACTTCGGGGGAATGTCCGCAACCACAACATCCATAACCATCCTCTTCGCGGGAATATAAACCAGGGTGATACACAGATCTTTGATTAAACTCATATATCTAACTTTACTGGAGTCAAAAGAGTGCAAGTCCTTGTAAGGCCTAGTAACTTCAAGTCCCAGTTTTTATATCATTGCTTTAGGCATCAGATTATCGGAAGCACCCGAATCTAGCATAGCATTATGCAAAATCAGGTCGTGTATATTAAGGCTGATGTAAAAAGGAGCGACAACACCATTGTCGGTCTGACCATCCACTTCAGGACCAGACAGGATTTCAAGTTGATCATCTGTAAGGTTCACAGTATCTGAATGATTTGTTGATCCAATAGTTAAGGCTTCTGTAACTATGTCAGGTTGAATAGTCAGAGCTTTAATCACCTGTGAACGGTAAGCATCTTTGCTCAACAACTCGGAAAGGGGAATGGGAATTTTTACTTTGGATAATTCCCCTTCGAGGTTGAAAGGTGTGGGTGCTCTGCTTTGGCTCAACAATTCTGATTTTCCCACCACGATCTTCTGGCCAGAAGTATCTGGCGGGTTAATTGACGAAACCTCAAACTGCGATGATATTTTCAGAATAGTAACATTTCTTTTTGCTGGGACTTCAGCATTACCCTTCTCAGGTTTCTTCTCGGTAGAAGGCTCAGGGGATTTTTGGGTTTCGACTGTCTTCTTTGTTTCGGTCACCTTTTTTGGAGAACTTCCATCTGTCTTTTTACTTCACAGATTGTACTGTCGGTGTACCTCCAAAATAGAATTTTCAAATGTTTGTTGTTCGACGTCTTCATCTTGCTCACTTACCTTTGTTTGATTGAGAAGAAAAAGTTCTTGCTCTTCCTGGGTAAGGAAAATAGCTTCGTTATTATGAATGCCCATGAGGTTTATGTGAGTATCCTCCAGTTCTTCAATTACTTCCTCTCCTTCATCATCATAATTTTATTGTAGGGGAGGTCTGATCTATTGATCATGACCTCTATGTTCCCTTTGATCCCTAGGATCTCTCTACCTGATTTGAGGAGGGTTTCTTCTGAAGTTAGGATTTCGAATTTGAGAAGTCGGTGGGTTCTCTCTAGGAGGGTTTCTTTCAGATACAGTGAGTCTCTCCATCATTCTTTCCATTACTCTGGCCAAGGAATCCAATTTGGAATCATAAGTTGTTGTGGAAGGTTCCTCTTTGATTGTGACTCTCCTCTCTGTCCTTTGTCTTGCCCTTTTCACCAACAGGTTGGCCTCCACACTTATTGCACTTTTCAGCATGTCCTCCAGGGTGGTGGAGTTTCTTTCCCTTAATTGATATGACATATCGGCATCAAAACCATCAGGTAATTTTATCAATGCTAAACCTTGTGGAGGCTTGATATCGGTTGGAATTGCATTGTACAGGTTATTGAAACGGGTGCAGTAATCTTGTACTGTCTCGCCTTGATTTCTTCTGATATTTTTGTATTCTGAAAATATTTGGAGAGGATTTTTCTTTACCTTCCATCTGTCTAAAAAACTTCTTTGGAACGCAGTAAGGTCAAGGATTGAGGCAGCACGTAAACCTTTATACCATTTATTAACGTCACCCGTCAAACTCTGGGCAAACAATCTCATTTGAACACCCGACTCATCTACTTCCTGTAGGTCAAAATAAACATTCATTTTATCAACGTGTTCTTGAGCGCTCAAGGGTCCTGATCCATCGAACTGAGGAAGTCTCATTTGATAGTCTTGGGGCATAACGTGGAGAGGTGCGGCTAACACCAAGGGAGCATATCTGGCTGCCATGATAGGTGGAGGGGGCAGTACAATAACCTAGATGATAGATGGAGTGGTGACAGAAGATGAGGATGAGGAGGGGCCAACTGGCATAGAGTTAGTGGTTTGAGGTTTAGAGGGGGGAGATAGAACTTCAGGAGTCCGGGGTTGCAAAATGGTTGGGTCTAGGACGGTTTTAGCCACAAAGATGTCAGATTTTGTTCTGAATAAGCTTTGTTCGAAAAAGATGTCAAAGTAGAGTTCCTGAATGGCAACAAGCTCCTCTGGAAGAGAAGGGGACTTCCGAAGGGGATTATGTCTTACTGAACCTTCAGCAGTGGTCCTTTTCCTAAGCAACTGTTTTGGATTATTTGTTGCTATTGTAGGTTCTGGGTCAGGATGAGATCGGGTATAAGCTCTTTTGGGAGCCAGATTTCTTTTTAATTTATATATATATATACTTTTTAGTTTTAAGATTCTGAAAATAGTATATATATTTGCAATATTTCAGAAGCAACATTACTTCTTCCTCATATTTGCAATATTTCAGAAGCAAGTTTTTCTTCTAGGGAAAAAGGATGTGAGCTTTAAAAAATTTGTTCAGTTCTGTTCCCCAGTGGAGTCGCCACTATGTTAACTCCCTGTAAATTTCCTAGAGGTTGTCAGGAAAGAAGAAATCTACGAGAGGTAACTTTATCCAACCGCTTTGAAGCTAGGATATAGCCCTACCAACTTCAGAGAGGGATCTCTCTATATGATTTAGATATGTTTCGAATTTAAAATATTAGGCTAGGTAAACAAATAAGTTGGTTTCATTGTTGTAGTGTTTGTCAGGTTGACTGAGATAGTTTACACATCCGTTGGGCTATGGGGTCCGTATTGTAAGAATGAAATCCAAACCAGAAAAAAAAAGAAACCTTTCACAGGGCGATATAATATAATCACTGGATTCTTTTAGTGGCATAAATGAGGAAAAGAAGAAAAAGGTGAGAAGGTCTGTTACAATAAAGAAGTAGTTAAGAATTTCTTTATCATAAAATCAGAAGATAAAACATAAAAATCTTTCAAAGTGTGAAACAGGGTATACGAAGATAAATCCTGCAACATTCATTACTTTCAAAGATTAGATTTAGCAAACAGTGTGATAAATAAGTGAGGATAACATTAAACTTAGAAATAAAAACATCACCAGTGAATACATGCAAGAATCTTGTAAAAATGCCTCTCTGTGTTAATGGAAGATCTCTTGAAAAGTATTACAGTCTGATAGCTCGCAGGGCGTAAAGATCAACCCTCAATACTTTAAAAAGTGAAGTATTTATAACCCAAAATTACAAATGATCCTGTCATTAAAGATCAGGACATGGTAAATCTATTTTTAGCCTAACTAACTTAACAATCTATAGAAATCTAGGAATTGTTTGGTGATGTGTCGCAACTACATGTTATTTTATGGGTGATCCATTGGGGAGGCTTCTGCACGAACTCATATGACTGGATAGTTGACTGGGCTGGGACAACTCATCTGCTACTCGATCAGGTCACAAATCTCTTTCCATCGAAGATGACTGGGAACGCTGACTTTGAGTAGCCTTCGGTATACTTCATCCATTCTGTGTATTTAGCGAAGGTAGGTTTGGTGATGAAGATATACCGGATTTCATGTTGAATGTTGAAGTCCAACTGAAGTGCATCTAGGAATTCCTTTCCAGTGATGTTGCCTTGAATTCCTGAAAACTTTGAACCATCCTTAGCCACATCATCTAGTCTCTTTTTGTAGTCTGGGAGTGTCATTAGTTTGTCGTTTATCACCTTCAGACCAGGAATACCTTTCTTCTGTAGAGCCTCAATCTTGCTGAATTTTTTTTGTACCCCTTGGTCCATGGCCTGAACCTTTTATTCCAGTTGTAGCATCAATCCTCTCTTGGTTAAGACTCTCTTGACGTCAAGGATGGTATCTATTGTATCTTCAATTCTCATCTCTTCCAAATCCTCTCTGGTTTTATAATTTAGGAACTTGATGATTTCATTAGCCTGTGCGGGCATCTCTCCTAATTCTGATCTATTATTCTCGATGGCCTGTTTGCTTCTCTGCACCAATTCATTTTTCTCAAACATAATCTGTATCATCGGCCATATCTCATTCATAGACTTGGTGATGTTTGTCCAAACACTTTTTTTAACTTCGGCTAGCATTTTACCTTCCATTGTTTGCTTCCGGAGCTGTTGTAACTCTTGTTTGAGCTGATCTGACACTTGTTTTTCCTTGGAAAAGTTGGTTTGATAAGAATTTTTGAGTTCCTAAAGGTTCTCAATCTCCTTTTTGAGCCTGCTAATCTCCGTCTCCTGCAGGTTCATCTTTTCCATAGATTTGGCCAATTCGACCGTCTCTTCCTAAGATGTCAGTGGATTCACCGATGGGACTTCTGCTAGTGATGTTGTGCTTACTCCTGAGAGTGGAACTGCACTCAATGGAATGAATTCCATGGGCTTCAACTATTCTTTCTCTTTCATTATCTTTTCCATCTCAGTTTCCATTTCTTTCAGTTGTGCATTTTGCTCCATGATTAATTTAAGCATCTCATCTTTTTCTCCTTATGTTTCTACTATTTCCTTCACCTATGAGTCTATTGTTGGGGGAAGCTTCAATTGCTTCCTCAAAGACGTTATGTCTGCATTTTTCTTCTTGATCATCTCCTCAGCTGCTTTCACATTCGAGGGATCATACCCAATCTTGAGGACCATCTCCTCCAATGTCTTGATCTTGTTGTCTTTGGCAAAGGATGATATCTTCTCCAACTTCAACTGTGTCTGGACATTGTTCAGAGACACTTGTAATCTAGAGGCAGTAGTGGAAGCATGTGCCAGCGTGGAGAAAACCATTTCTCCCATCTACCTCTGTAGATCCATTTGATCGGCAGGGTGCACGTCTTTGGTCTGGAATTCAAAAGTAGCCCTTTTGTAATCAGTGATTACCTTTGGGTCTGGTACCTATGCTTGGAGGAATGCCATGTGCATTCTGCCCTTCTCTGTTCCAAATGCCAATAGCAACCTGTGTTGTGCAGACGATGTCTACTTCCAAAATTGGGCGTATGTGCTGCTGGTCAGAGTCTGATTCTTTTTCTTCATTAGATCATATTTCTCAAAGATACTGAGCTTCGGACCTGTCTTACTTGGCTGATTGATTGGTGGAGTATCTATAGGCTTCTTTGGTAACATTGTGGTTATAATCTTCTTGTCTCTTGTATTGATACGCGACCGATCAACCTCTTTCACTGTAGTAGAGGGAACTTCCTTCTCTCTAGTCAGGTCAGAAGCTGTGGTTTTGGGCCCTTTGGTATGCAGTCGAAATTCTTCTAATGACACTTCAGTGACAGGAGGTGACAAGTCCTACCTAGACCTTTTCCCCTTCGAAGCCTGTGGTGTGGTTGTATGCGATACAGTGACAGAGGTGTCTTGTTGTTCTATTTCGACCAAAGTATTTGGTTCCCATCCTGTTTGATTTGAAAAAATTTCAATCTCAGGCCTAGATTCGTGGACATATGGGATGTTCTTGTTTTTCACCCTCATTTCAGAAATAATCCCACATGGATCATAGTGCCAAGTGAAACTCATAAAGAATTTAATTTCCTTCAGCAGCCTGTCTACTTCTTCCCCTGTGCTTCGATTGTTACAGATGAAAGACCCGAAATTCCCTTTGATTCTGAGTTGTTTCTTTTTCTTTAAAGACACAAAGTGAATATCATCAGAGTTTATCATCTGTCTTATGTATTCCAGAGAAAAAATTATGACATGTAAGTATTTGGGCAGTTTATATGGGGCCAACTCACACCCATAGATTCTGATCTCAGTGTGATCTTGGTACAAATACTAGTCGCCAGTCTTTGTATGATTCGAGAGATGTAGGATCCTCTCAACTTCATCATTAATCCTAGGTTCTGGTCTACCGCTAAGCATACTCACCACTGGGTGGTAGAACTGATCAATGAACTGCTTGAAACTGAAGTCCGTGGAGTTATGTCTGAGCAGGGACGTCCATGTGGTCACTGCTTGGGGTCTTCCATATCCGTCCATCTTTTGCATGGAAAAAGTAAATTTGTCCACTTGGAAGAAAATGAATAGGTATGCCAGTATTGAAGAATACTGGAACATGCCTTCTGTGGCGAAATTGACAAATTGCTCGTGAATATTATTCGCCAGGAATGTGTTGAAATCAAACTGTGTAGTGGGATTCTCATCGCTGGAGAAAATAGACAAAAACCCCAAAATGTGTTCATCTACCTACTGATCTAAATAATAACCCAGCAAGGCGCATAGGGACATGATAACCTGGTTTCCTTTGGTTGAGAATATGGAGGAAGGATAAGGGAGATTTGTAGCGGGGAGATGAGTGGATTGTGGAAGAAAGAGCTCAAATATTTGAGCTCTTTGAGGAAAAGTCATCTTCTAGTATAATTCTGTAAGGATTTCAAGTTTAAAGGTGATGTGGAATCGACTCGGGATATTTTCATCATTTGGTCGATGGGTTCTGGTGTGATGAGGAAAAGAACATCCCCGAAGGAGGATACGATGGCTCTTTGCTCGGGGATATAGTGGGCTTGGCACTTGAGGGAAAACTCTGGGAAATGGTGAATCTGCGGGAAGAGATACAAGGGTAGGTTGGACTCCCATATTTCAATTTCGATGCTCTGGTCCAGGAAAACTTCCTTAATCCATGACTAAAGTTCTGCAAAGTCAAAATCGCACTTAGTATATGCGATTAAGTAATCTTTGTCAGCTAGTGGAATCCTGTCGAGGTCGACAGGAGGTGGGAGAAATGGATTCTCCTCTCCTTCTGCTCGTTTTGACTTTGGCACCATTACTATAACAATACCTACAAATAAAACAACGTTAGCAGGGATGACTGTAGATAGGGGCGACTGGTTGTAACGGAGAAGAAAACTGGGTAAATTCTCTGGTACGATGAGTGGGTAAATGGTAAAGGAATGAAGAGTGAGGGTAATTTTGAGTAAACAGGTATTTTTTGGGCACGGGGGACAGGTCAGCTGGTTAACAGATAGGTTATCCAGTAATAAATGGCCAACGAGTCACTTAGAGTGCGAGATGGCAGGTGACAGTGACTGAGGGATACGGATGGGTGATGTGGCGGTTATTGATTGGGGAAAAACATCATGGTGATGGGATTTCCATGAGTGAATGAGGGGGAAAGACTAACAGAGTTTATGGGATGTGACTCTTTTGGAAAGGTGAACGATGACGTCAGGAGGTCATGTGATCTATCAGGCAATGAGAGGCGGTGGGATTTGGGACCAGTAGATTCATGCCACGTATAGATAGGGGACCCGCCAGAGTGATGTTCCATTCCGAACCCCCCCCCCCCAACAATTAAAGATAGATCAGTCAGGGGGGTCCGAAAAACACCTTGAGCCGTTGATCTGTGCACCTCCCTTTTGACCGCAGATCTCGGCGCGCTCTTTAACACACATTTCGGACCCCCCTTCCATTAAAGGCAGAACAGACGAGGGTTTATGGAATCCAATGCGGACCGTAGATTTGATCGTTGAAACTTGGGCCATCCAGATGCGTGCATGCATTATTAGCGATTCTGGACCCCCCCCCCCCCTCCGTTAAAGGCAGAATGGTCGGGGGGGGCAGAAATATTTGTCTACCGTAGATCTGAGCACAATCATCTAGACCGTTGATACTTGAGCGGTGCATAAATATGGGCGCGGAAAGTGTGCGCGCCCAGAGAACTTAGGATAAGTGCATTTCATGTGTTTTTCTCAAGCTTTTACATTTTACATCACCAAGGGGTTAGGAAAACAATTTTTCGAGCATCCAAAACATGGTGAAACATTGATCATCAAGATGGTTTTATTGAAGTAAAGCAAACTAGCCTATGTTCTAACTTAACTTCCTATGACAATTAACCCAGATTAAACTGTTGGGATAAAAACTTATTCTACCCTAGGGCTATCAGACCAAGATTAGACGGTCTAGCCAGATTTATTCACTAACTAACCTAGATCTTTTGGCTAAGATTAAACAGTTTAGCGAAGATAATTCACTATTCCTATAAACATAAATTTAAAATAACTTGGCCATGCTTGAAAGGTATGGACCAAGTCACTGTTATTTCATGGGGCTCTCATTGAGATTCTTTTATTCCCTCTTTTTTATTTTATTTTTATTTTATTTTATTTTATTAAATTTGCAGAATGAAAAATCATTTGACAAACAAAAACACTAGAGAGATAATATTCCAGTCACCAGTTGATCCTATAAATTATAGGGTGATAACAGGATCCAAAAATCTTCGACAATATCCAAGATTTCTTTAAGAAATTCAAGGAATTAATTTTGCAACTCAAAGCTTGCAGGGTTGATAAATATAAGGAGGAGAAACAAATGGTTCTCACCATTCTCTCCAAACTTGGTACTAAATTCTATGTGTTCATGTTCACATTCCATTCAGTCAGATTCTCCTCTGGAGCCACTTGGAAGATGTCTTCTCTTGAGGGATTTATCAAATCCTTGACACAAGAGAAAATCAAGCTCATCAACATGGGAAAAATCAAAGGCCCAAAGGTGCATGCACTTATTGTGCAAGAAATCAGCCATCAATATTAGAAATATAAATATAAGGAAAAAAATAAAGCTCATGCACATATGAAGAAGGAAGGATACACAAAACGCTTCACCGATGCCTCCGGATCTAAAGGGGGAAAGGGAAGAAAAGGGGATAAATGCACATACTGTCACAAAGGATTCCATCCAAAATAAGCATGCATGCAAAAAAAAAAAGATCTAATGTCTCAAATACTTTGGAAAAAATAAAACCTTGGATATTGCATCCCCAAGGGTGCCAAGAAGAAGAATCTAGAAGATCAAAATACAAGGAAAGACAATTCTAGCCATGCTTTGATTGCCATCAACTCCTCTCCCAATGCTTGGAGCGTAGATTCAGGAGCATCACATCACATGGATTCCATAGAAGAAGTCTATTCTTCATTGGATGCATGTAAATTTCCTCCTATTATGACGGGGAACAAATCTTTTGTCGAAGTCACCAGCAAAGGAAGGATTGAACTCACCAACGGAAGCTTCGAGAATGTGTTGCACATTCCCAAACTTTATGTCAACCTTCTCTCCTTGTATCAAATGAAGATTTCTGGAACTGGAAAGAAGGTCATATTCACACCAAATTCCATGGACATCTATGACATGCAAACCAACTCCCGTGTTGCTACCGGTGAGGTTATTCATCAGTCTATATTGTATACATTTTATGAATTCATTGAACCTGATTCTTCTTTACTACTTACTCATGCTGATGAAAGTAGTAGGATATGGCATGAAAGGTTTGGACATTTGAATTTCAAATACATGCAACAAATTAGCAAGAAAATATTGGTTGATGGTCTACCAGACATCCATTTCTCCAAGGGAGTATGTGAGGGATGTGTTCTTGGAAAACACCCTCAAGAGAAATTAAACAAAGGAAAGTCTCAGAGACCCTCTGCACCTTTAGATATGATCCACAGTGACCTTATGGGTCCTTTTCCTCATCCATCTAGCAACAAAGCGAGGTTTTTTATCATTTTTGTTGATGATTTCTCATGTTTTAGATGGATCTACTTTCTCAGAAAAAAAACTGAGGTCTTTCAACACCTCAAATATTTCAAAGTCCTTCTTGAGACACAATCCAGAAAGAAGATAAAATTCCTTTGAACTGATAAAGGGGGAGAGTATGTCAATCATGAGATCCATAATATTTTCCATGAGGCAAGGATTCATTTGCAGCACACAGTTCTCTATACTTCGCAGCAAAACAGAGTTATTGAGTGGAAAAATAGATCTCTAAAGGAGATGGGATCTTGCATGTTGCATGCAAAGTTACTACCATAGAGACTATGGGCTAAAGCACTTAATTTTGAAACATACATCCAAAACATATCTCCCCATAGATCCATCAAGGATAATATCCCCTACGAGGCTTGGAGTGGCCTCAAACCGGAAGTGACCCACTTTCGCATTTTCAGTTCACATGCATGGGATCATATTCCCTCTTAAAAGAGGATGGAACTTGATCCACAGAGAACTGAGTGTATTTTTGTTGGATACCCTGATGGTGTGAAGGGATATATTCTTATTGAGATTTCCTTGGACTGACTCATCATTGAGCATAGTGTCCAATTCGAGGAAAGTGTCTCGCATGTACCTTGGCGGCCACATGCAAACACCTTCATTCTTCCACCTGTCTGAAATGATGAGCATGCACATGGCAATTGTTCTTCAGAAGAGAGTTTTGATTCAGAGGACTCAGATGATTCATATACAGATTCAGTACAGTCGGATGCATATTCATAGCATCCAGATGCAGATGCATATTCATAGCATCCAGATGCAAATGTAGATCCAGAGCAGAGGCCCAAGTGGGCATAGACTACTCTTCAGGATGTAGGGGATCTTGTTTGTGATCCAACCATTAATAGGAGGACTCGATATGATTTTGAGGAGCCTCATGTTTCACTCACTGCCACTGAACCATTTCCCTCCAGACATCTTTTCTTGGTTCATTCATCAGATCCACAGTCTTATGGCAAGGTTGTTGGAAATCTCTTTTGGGAATATCCCATGCAAGAGGAGTAAAACTCCCTCCTTGAGAACCAGACTTGGGATATGGTTCCCCTTACTTCTAGGAGGAAACTTTTCATATGCATATGGGTCTATAGGACCAAAAACACAGTGGATAGACCAATTAGAAGAAACAAATCCAGGCTTGTTGCCAAAGGTTTTTAACAGGTGCATGGTATTGACTATGATGAGACCTTTTCTCTAGTAGTGAAGATGGATTCCTTACGATTGGCACTTTCCATTGTGGCATCCAAGGGATGGGAATTCCATTGGATGGACATGAAGAATGCATTTCTTCACGGTGATCTCTCTGAGGAGATCTATATGGAGCAGCCCCAGGGATTTATGTAGGACTCATCTTTGGTCTGTCGACTGAAGAATTCCCTTTATGGCCTCAAGCAGGCTCTGAGGGAATGGTATGCCAAGATGGATTCCTACCTATTGTCACAAAACTTTGTACATTTTAAATCATACCCAAATGTCTACATGCTCAGGACGATTAATTCACTTCTACTCTTAGTTCTAGACATTGATGATTTGATGATCACTGGTTTCTTGACTTCAACGATTGTTGTAGTCAAGAGGGTTCTACATGATAGATTTTTTATGACAATCATGGGTCCACTACACTTCTTCCTTGGAATTGAGATTAGTCTGGATGCATCAGGCATCAAACTATCTCAGGCCAAGTATGCATGAGATCTCCTTGACAGATTTCACATGACAGACTACAAGTATTCTCTGACTCCTTTCCTATCAGGAATAAAACTTGAGGATGGCGGGCAGATTCCACTAGTTGACAACACACTGTATAGACAACTAGTGGGAAGCTTTTTGTATCTCACACACTCTAGACCAGACCTCTCCTATGAAGTTGGCATTGTTTCCAGGTTCATGCAGGAGCCACATGAGATACATTGGAAGGTTACAAAGTGTATCCTTCGATACGTACATGGAACCATCACCTTTGGGATTCATTATGCAGTAGAATCTACATTAGATCTCATTGGGTTTACTAATTCTGATTGGGATGGAAATAACAATAATCACAATTCCACATCTGGTTACTCACTCAGTCCTGGTTTCGGTCCTATCTGTTGGTCGAGCAAGAAGCAAGTTGTCATTGCTCTATATTCAGCCAAGGTAGAGTACATAGGGGTAGTTAACATAACCATTCAGGCTATGCAGCTACAACATTTTCTCATTGAGTTGGGCATTCAGTTTCATCGTTTGATCGTCATCTGGTGTGACAACCAGAGAACTTTGAATTTCTGCATAGATCTAGTTCAGAGGTAGCGGATGAAGCACATCGACATCTGCATGCACTACATCCAGGACTTAGTACACAAGGGGATCATTGACCTACAGTTTTTTCCTTCAGCAGAACAGACGACGAACATCTTCACTAAGACCTTCACTAAGCAGAAGTTTCATTCTCTGCAAAGTCGTCTTGGAGTGAAGGACACAGTTGCCTAGAAATTGCAGTTCTTCTTTTTACATACATTGTACCTTGAGGAGGGGTTTTCCCATGAGGTTTTCCTTGTTTCCTCACTTCATTTTCAGTGTATCTTTTGTATTTGGGTACCTAACATGTCCTCCTTGCTGGGACCCATTCTTTATTTTCACCATAGTGATGTTTAGGGGGGGTGTTGTAGTTACTTCACACACACCTAGGATTTCTTTTCCTAAGTTTTTTCCTTGTTTATTAGTCATAATTAGTCATTATCCAGTCTCCTATATTTTAGGGGACAATATTCCACATCGAGAATATTCTCTTCAGTTGACACTTCAGTTTGAATAGTTGAGTTGAGTCAAGGTTTTGCATTGGTTTTGTCACCATGCAACATTTGGATCATCACCATAATAATGTGCACTTTCCTTGGGATCATCACCATGCTAATGTGAACTTTCCTTGGGATCATACCCAAACTAGTTTATTACCCTTGATTCCTTGATCTACTCCTCACTACACTCTATCCATTCAGTTAACTGAAAAATGGTTGACTAGTTAACTCAGCTAGGTGGCAGTTCACTCCCGTAACTACCTGAGAGACTAGGCTAGGTGGCAGTTCACTCCCATAATTGTTGTTGTGTGTCCAGATCAATATATACCACCACTATGGTGCATTGGTTCTCCTCTAGTGCACATTCATTGAGTTATACATATTATATCATGTGTAAATTATTAATTCTTCTTATGGTTAATGAGAACACCTCCTTTAAACCCTCAAAAACCATCAAACAAAAAATGAAATCCGTTAAAGATAAGCTTGACCATCAGAAATGTAAAGAAGTTTACAAAATAGAATGTTCATTTGGTAAATGCTAAATAGGAGAAATTAGTCATTCCTTTCAGATCAGGATCAAAGAACATGGAGCAGATGTCAAGAACGAACGTACTCGTACCTCAGCTTTATCCGAACACTCCTTTTCATACAAACACCATGTGTGCCTAGAAGACACAAAACATTTAGCTAAGGAAGATCACTTCTTCAAATGCAAAATCAAGGAAGCTATTGAAATCCTTAATCATCCCAACAACCTGAACAAAGACAGTGATCTAGAAATTAGCAAAAAATGGATTCCTTTGATCCAAGACAGATATATCAAGTAATGTACACTTTAACATTAAAACCTAGGTTCGTCTCTTTCACCTCCTCATCCTATTAAACACTTTAGTTTTTGTAAAACCCATTTTTAATAAGGTAAAACATTTTTTTAGATTTAATTAATAACCCTTTCCTAAAAATATCCTTTAACCTATAATTAGCATTGCTCTTACACTTATAAAAATTTAAATAAATTTATTCTAGCCCTCTTAAGCCTTTAAAATCCTTTGAACCCTACCTTGATTCTTACCCCTTCTCTAATTTTATTTTTAATAAAATTTATTTTCCTAACTCTAAATATTATTACATTAATAAGCCTTTATTAATATTTTATTAAAGCTCTTCCTTTCTATTACAATTAATAATTTATTTAAACCTTAGAAAATAAAATTTTCTTAAAATATTTTTAATTAAACTTTATAGGTTTTTAGAGTCGACTTCCTAGGTTTTCCACCTCTCATAGGTTTAGTATTTATCTCTTCTCTTCATTTTCTTCTTTACCCAGGCTTAAATTTCTTGAAGATGGGTATTGATATGGACTCGAAACGTCGACCTATGATTGTCAATATTGTGGTTCCTCCGAATCTTCTTAACTATCATATCCATGTTGTCCCAAAAAAAACTGCCTAAATATATGATTGTTGTCCAAAACTTTTTCAAAGTAACAATATTGTATTCAACACAAAAAATAACATTAATCATCATCAAAAACCATATTTACTGTGACAGGACTTTGTCTTCTTTTCACTGCTATCCCGTTTTGATTTTTCTTTGGCAACCTTTGGTTGGTTGGAACCTTGAGGTTGAGCTGCACTGATAACATGAGAACAATGATCCTTAAGATGAAGGCGGGAGGACACAGATTTGGAAGAATCCTTGGATAAGTTGGAGGGACTGGATACTCCCTTTCCTTTATCCTGAACAAGCTTGGGAATATCAGTTTTCAACCTCTTACTAGCATGATATGAATACACTAGAGAGACAACATGATCAACTTGGGAATTTGTCTTAGTCAGTGGTGGAGGTGGTGGTAAAGGAAATGAAAGGGTGGGTCAACCATTGTGATGAAAAAAAGGCTAGTGGATAATATATTTCCAACCATGATTGGCAGATGAATATGTTCTCATTGATACGTGAGAAGGGACTCATATACCGGAAATGTTTTGATGTGCTTGGAAGGGAGGTATTTTAGGTCGGGGCTGGAGGATCTCTTGGCCAACTAGGTTGAAGAACCTAGCTTGAAAAAGGTGATTGAATTATTTTGTACCGACATCAAAATGTATGGAAAATTGAGGTCTCTTATGACCTCTTTGTCAATTTCCTCTGCCTTTACTACCCCTACTGAAAAAACGCATCCTGAAGAAATGTTCCAATCAGTTATGAAAACTCTTGGCAGTCCATGCATCAATCCTACCTAAAAAAAATCAAAGGTTGGCTCTATCATTCACAACAAAATCACATGCAATCAATCCATTCATCATACTACTCAAATCGATGATTAATAACTATTGAATAGGGAAAGATAGGGATATTGGGAAGGTGAGGGGTTTATAATGAGCGAAACATGGTAGCATGGACGAGAACCACCAACAGATATTGTTCAAGTAAACATAGATGCAAATTTCAATAACAATATTTCCATTTCCAAATTTCAAAATCCAGTCACTTCATTATCTTTCTTTTAAAATGCAATTCAAAATAATAGAACATAGAATTAAAATGAATTTCGGAATATGGTGGGCTTGTAAGGAGTGAAAAGTGGTATAGTGAACATGAAATGAGATGGATATTGTTTGATTAAATAAAATCACATTTGTTCTTTTAAATGACACATCCTCAATTGTCGAATAAAATACATTTTATACTATAGGAAATATCAAAGTTAAAGATATAGAAATTGTTGGTACACGGGCAGACCCAGGGTTCAACGCTAAAGAATGCACCAACAAAACCCTAACTACTGACCCTTTCAGAAACACTTGTGAAGAAGATGAAGTCTCACCCGAGGTAGAGGCAGGGGTGGTTGCAGGACTCAGATGTATGCAACCTTAGATGGGACACTGATCTGTGATTATATCTTTTACAAGGCACTTAGCATATATCATTCATCAACATTTCACCCTTATGGTATTTTGCAGATAGCACAAAGCATTGCAGTGAATACTTAGACTAAAGATGATTCAGTACTTAGCCACAAAAATATAGATTAGATTCAACAAATCAAGCACTAAGAAAATTATATATCAAATCTAACATTCATTCATATATCATAAGCATAGAGCAAAACTAGATCTATTTAATCATAGTAAGAACTTAGTCAAGAAGGAGATAAACACATTAGGTCGAAGCATGGAGCACAATACACAAAGTTACCATAGTTCACCCCCACCCTGGGGCTACGTCCACAAATTCTTCTTCTTTATATTATCTCAGTCAAGCGGTTACAACACAGAGCTTCAGTGACCCTTACTTCGCACAGGAAAAAAGATCTACGCATCTCGCTAGATCCTTCTTCCTTTCACTTCAACACAAAACTACAACAACTTGCACTTAGCTTTTCAATCTCCTTACAATCATGCACAGAGCACTCACAATATGCATCTAATCACACAGATCCAGCTACTATCACTAAGCCTTTAGCTATACATCACATAGATGTACTACTGTTTATATTCTACTTACATTTCCTAAGTATCTATTTATAGATTACAAAATGGGCCTAAGCATGGGTAAACCCACGGGTCGACATTCCTTTTCCCTTTACATCAACCGAAACCCTAAAAGGGGCCCAAAAATAGGTCTTGCTTCCCTAATTTCTTCTTCATGTCGCGCTCCATCTTTGGAAAGTTGTCGCAGTGCCAAAAACAGTCAAATATGACCAAGTATTCTTTAAAACTTGGTCAAGGGCCAACAGGCCCCCAACACTCACCTGTGACTCATCCCGAGTCACTCAGGTCTAATCAATTCTTCCTTGAATTCCTCGAGCTTGGATCGAAATTCTTTGACCTACTACAGTGCGATAACCTCTTACTCAGTAAGTTCCCAGATCATTGTTTCATTGAGCAGTCCTTCTAGGCGTTGTTGTGCAGTGATGACAACCTGTTCGAGTTCATCTCCCTGGATTTCAAGTTCAGCGGATAGTTGGCATGCCTTTTCTTGGATTGGCTGAAGTTGTTGGGAGACTTCCATTACTTTACTTTGCAGTGTATGTACCTATTGTTGGGTTGTGCGTTGTTCTGCGAACCTCTTCATTTTTTTGACTGGGGTCAAAGTCTTTATCTGCGCCTGTAGCGTGTCTACATGTTGCTTTGCTTCTTGTCTCGGTCGTGGTTCTGGAAGGTCCTTCTACACAAGAAGTGGAGGGAGAAGCTTGGACTCCTCCTATCAATGATTCTTGCACACCTCCATACATCCTTCTCTCTGACATGACTCTCTCAACCATTATGGCAATCAAAACTTCTTCAACTACTTTCTCAACAACATTGAGTTCATATGACATACAAGCTCGGGTCCACTAGCTTAAGTGTGAAAATGAATTCACAGACTACATTGAACAATAAGGAAATGATCACAGGGTGAAGTAATCTCAAGTTTTGGGCTCAAATTCTCACTTAGCAAAAAGTATTCTCGGTGCGTGGCACGACGGACTAAGTAGGGAAACTTAGAAACAATCTGCTTACAACAGATATGGGGCCTTCATTAACTCTGTTCTATCTATTCTGGCACTGTCCAACGGTCTAGTGGGAACCCATAAGTGTTTTTCGACCTGTTCGAGGCAGAAGTCGAACGGGTATATCGGTCCAACGGCCATATTGTTGCGCCATGGCGAAGTGACAGATGTTGTTTTTCTGTAATCTCGACAAAGCTCAATTCTTGTTATTTTTCTATCTGCGAAGTTTCTTCTGGAACCTCTTGTAACCTTACAGTATTATCCCTTTTCTTTCTTAACTTTCTAGCCTTCTTTCCAGTGAGCTTCATCTCAGTAATGCTTTTTCCATTCTAAGTCTTATCTTCTCTCGACATAGTTATTTCGCGTTGCTTAGGTTCTTTCTTCAGATCCAAGGGTAATACTCCTTCATCATATGGATTAGGTATTTTAGTATTTTTTGGTTCTTCTAACACTCTTATAGCTTTGACATCCAGGTCACTGATGTTTGAGAGCTGACATATGTTCTCTTTTTCCTCCATCAAGTAGGCGATCCTTCTAGTCATAAATTCCATGAGTTCTTGCTTCTTTTGTTCTAGGGCTTCCCTTTCTTCTTTTCTACGGATCTGGTCTTTTCCAATCTATATCTTTCCTAACAAAGATGGAAATGGCGCATGGTCCTCAATAAATCTAATGACTTTGAACTCTTCCTATGTCGAAGTTCCATGGGTACTCATAACTATCTAGGTAATTATGCCACATAGGGTTACCATTTTTCCTTTAAATGATATGATGGTTCCTAGTGAAGGGACCAGAGCAGGCCTTCCTAGGGTTTACCAAGTGTTTTCTGTCATAATGTTCATCAGTGTTCCCTCATCCAGAGCACAGTCAATGTCGAAGCCTCCTATTATTACTTCACTTTTCTCCTTTTCTTTGAAGATCTTTGACAAACTAAGATCCTTATGATTGTTATAACCCTAAATTGCACCACACATGCTTACCTGGAATCAGGCCAACTCATATCCTTTATTTGCCAAAAACACTGCTGAACAACTCTTTGAAAATCCTCTTGTGTAAAGGCCCACGTGCCCTAACCCATTACTGCATGCATGTACATGTTGGCTGGCCCAAAATAGCCCGCGTGGACTAACAAAAGCATGAAAAAAGGAAAGTTGCCGACGAAACAAAAATCTATGGGAGGGTTAACTGAAACTCCCGGCCATGCATGGCCGAGGGTTCATCCAAATACCTAGCTCCTTCTAGCCTATAAAAGAAGGGGTAGGGTTACCATTTGGAAAAGGAAAAATATAGCAAAGAAACTTTGCCCATTTACGTATTCCCATTGTCCCAACCCTTTAGCCTTTCCTAATGCCAAAGGAGATTTAAAGAAAAGAAGTTGAAGGACAGAAGAAGAGGAGCCCAGGATCAGGTTAAAAGAATGGTGGTCGGTCTCAACTTTTGTAAGTTGACTCATTTTAAGTAATAAAGAGAATGATTTTCCCATCCCAATTCATGAACTTTTTATGGTTTGATTAGTTTATGTTGGATTTCTAACCCGTTAGTATATAAGTAGTATGCATGCATATTTGTTTCTAATCTTGAATGCAGTTCAACTTTGGAAGGAGTATTGCGAACAAGTAATCAAGCACAACGGAGGATTGACATCAAACGTCGGTAACGAGGTAGGTTGATCTTTCCATGCATTTACTAAGAAAAGGGGATTTAAATCTAGGGATGAAGGTAAAAAGCAATTTCTATTCGGTCATATCTGCATGCAAAGTATGAACTCTATTTTCTAGTCCGTAGGGTGTTTTTCCCTAACAACAGAATTGGCGACCGTACTGGGGAGAATCTCTAGGGTTCCTGGAATTTTATTTAGTTTTTGGGTAGTTTAAAGACTAGTTTTTCTTGCCTGTCATTTCTTTTCATTTCTGTAAAGTCTGAGCTAGTAGGGAGTCTGGTTTTCCATACCATCTTTTCCTGACTTTTGCTTGACTGTGTTTTTCGGGACCCACATAGGTACATGCGGCTTGTACAAGGTCTACACGTGTGTACCCATGCCCTATCCTCTTACAGCCTGTGTGTGAACGCTAGCTGTAGAGGTAGAAGTAGTGTGTAGGAGTTTAGAGAACCTCAGAGGCAGTCCTCCTCTTCCCTGTCAGAATCACACATTCTCAAGGGGTTTTATGGAATTCTGTCTGAGTCTTGTTTGCTAACAGTCCTATCTCAGATTGTTTTTGCCTTATTATTTTTTCCTTGCATTATTTGTTTTTCTGTTAGAAAGAGTATCCAAGCCATCAAGGGATCCTGGTTATCAATATCAGTGGTCTCTTCCTGATTTGGTCTATCTGTTTTCATTTTTCCTTAGAGTTTAAATATACACGAAACCTGTACAAGGTCACCCCGCGTGTACATGCCCTCTGTCTCTATTCAGCGCATGTTCACATGCATGATGTTTGAGTAACAGTTGTGTGCTTGTACATGATAAC
Source organism: Picea sitchensis (assembly GCA_010110895.2). Classification (NCBI taxonomy): domain Eukaryota; kingdom Viridiplantae; phylum Streptophyta; class Pinopsida; order Pinales; family Pinaceae; genus Picea; species Picea sitchensis. The sequence goes on along the minus strand of SNQJ01S0037165.1, from coordinate 19,992 downwards.
TTTTGTTAAGGGTAAGGCAGTCATCCTTTCCCTTGATAGGAATTATTCCTCTCAAGTGTTCGAATCTCTGTGTGAGCGGTCAGTAGCTTAGGATTAATTTTACCCTTAGCTTGATTTTTCTCATTTAAAACGTTGTCAAAAAAATAAAAATAAAAATTACGGTTTTTAGACAAGTGTGAGAGTCATTGTTTTTACAATTTTTATCGTGTGATTTTTTAATCTGATTTGTTGCGATATGCAATTTAAGCCTGAATTGTTTTTCTTGGTTTTTTGCTTGTCGGTATTTTCCCTTTCTTGCTTTACTAGCACTTAAATAAAATAAAAAAATCTCTTTTCATTTTCTTCTTTGGTTGAAGAGTGTGTTTCGACATCATTAGCTAGAGAAAAGTCTTTTATTTCATAAGTTTTTGCAGTTCACTTAGATTATAAGTAGCTCGTAGTCGAGTGAAATTCCTTTGAGTTTGCTGTCCAAAATCTTAGAAAAAATTAAAAATATTTCTTTAGAAGAGTTGTTGAAATTTTGCATTCAGTAAAATTTTTGTTTCCATCTTTTTCATTCATTTTTTTCTTTCGTCTTTTACACATCATCAGTTTCACCCTCATACCCCTTGATGTAATACAAAGCCATAAAAGTAATGCTAAAATTAAAATCTACTAGACTTTTATGTTTGTAGGGTTCACAAACTAGTTTAGGACTAAGGCCTTGGATTAGGTTCGAGAGGAAAATATTCAAGGCCATTTAAAATCAAACATTGGAGTCTGATATAGGGAGTGTCTAAGTCCATTTTTGTGGAATTTATCTGGGACCCCCCTCTAAAACAGGGGATAAACACGAGATCATGTGCGGAAAGGTAGCGGAGATAACCCCTCCAAAGCTGGACCAATCATAGTGGAGAACACATATAGAGGGCTTGTTTTGGGATTTTGTTGTTTGCATTTGCCACGGGGATTCGTGGGTCTCGAATCCGTTCGAGGTCCTCAGTTTTCTTTCGAACCATTTTCTCTCGATACCCTTGACAGGTTTCAGGATCGATACTCTGCTCATTGTGGTCTACCCGACTTTTGACTATACCCGCCTGGTGATTGTTCACGTGATGGCAACCTAGTTGTCAAACTTTGTTAGGGAAATACACAGGTGACTGCGTGGGTATACCACGGTACCTAGGATAGACATCGGGCCATGATTTGTAGAGTATACCTGAAGGGTGCTTCTGTGTTTGAGTTACACTTGCATTGGTAAGTTGCTCTAGTGTTGGTTGTTGTAATTGTTCTTCAAATTAATTTAGTGTTTTCTTGTCTTATCTTCTAGGGACTTTTTTCTTAGTGTGTGTTACTTTTGAGAATTTAGAATACCTTAGAGTGTCTTGGATATTATCACACAGTGGAGGATCCCAAGCTCCGCTGGTCACGAAGGCTTCTTGGCCTGCTGTCAGTTACACTCGAGCCACCCCCGACACCTTTAAGGTGGAAGCTAAACCAACAAGGGTCTTTTGAGGTAACCCGGTTACAAACCTCTATGCCTGAACAACCCCCAGAGGAATCAACCATTTTGGACCTTGAAGCAACCACTATTGGCTAGGTTGAAACTCCAACCACTGATTTCTTGGCACCTTTTATTGTACCAATTCAATTTCACGAGTTCTAGACAGTGTCGCACACAACAATGGAAACAAATGTTGTTACTCCTTCTATGAATTCTTCAATTCCCACCACAGTTGTCACCACAGGAGAGTTGTCATCTCCTAACCTACCATTGTCGGTTCAAGCCACCATGGTATCAACTACAACCACTTCACACAGTGGTCCAAACCCGTCTTTGGCGACGGCCACAACCCCTTTCACACCTAGTGTGACATGCCCTTCATTCTCATACGGTATGCCTAGTTCGTGTACAAGTCCTGTACTTTCCTACTCCACTTTACAGACTTTGGATCTGGGGGCAAGGAGCTCTAGCGCTCCTCTGCAAGGTCACATGGGGGGCACACCTATCCCTTTTAACACTTTTCCTTATGGAGGAGGTGATATCCCTCCTTCGTCCCCTTCACTCGGTGGCTTGCATCAGCAATCCACTAGGCAACCTACACACAATAATTTATTTGGAGCGAGGAGTCAAGGACCACCTTTGCATAGTATGCCGGTAGGTTTGACACTGTTTTCTTGGAATGGAACATTTGGTAACAACACCTTCTCATCAGTTTCTTTCCTGACTGGGGGAAACCCTATTTTTGGACAATCTACTCCTGGGCAGGGTATTATTCCTGCACAGGGAGCAAAACTAGCAGGACCTTGGAATTCAGGGCAAGGATTCATTCCCTCCTCTGGAATTCCAATCTGGGGTAATTATTTCCACAATCAATGGAACCCCAGACAAACTACTATGACTATCCCAACGGGACTGACATGGGGTAATCGTTCCTAAAGTCCTTTGAATACAATGCATGCCCAACAATCTATGTCCTATTTGGGAAATCAGCCGATGATGTCTCCACATATGCAAAATCCTTACACTAGCCAGGGCCATGGTTTCTACCAGAATCCGGGCCAGCAGCCAAACTTTTCCTGGCAACCTAGTGCCAGTCAAACTCCAGGTCCCTTTTTCCCAGGTTATCAGCAACAACCCAAACTACCATTCCTTGCGACTTTACAGTTGCCAGATTTGACAAGGTTGTTGAATGACCCTATTTGTCACGATCCGCGTTGGCCTCCTATGCCAACGAAGTTTCCTTCGGACATTCCAAAGTTCAAAGCCAAGCCTAATGAAGATCCAGGAGATCATGTGACTACCTTTCATCTTTGGTGCTCATCTAAATCAATGAAAGATGACTCCATACAGTTGCGATTGTTTCAACGTACTCTCATTGGGAGTGCCGCAAAATGGTACATTGAGCTCGATCGCTCAAGATACTCTTATTTTGGCGAACTAGCGATGGCTTTCCTTAACCATTTCCAGTTACCTGTGAGATACAACGCTGCCACAGAGCTACTCGCTAATTTCAAACAGACAACAGTGGACCATATCTCCGATCACATCTGAGAATGGAGACACTGGAAGAGTTTAATCAAGGTACTAGTTCCACCAACATTCCTTCTTGAGTGGTTCCTTAAGTCTTTGCTCCCGCAGTTATCCAAAGATGTTGCGACGTCAAGAGTTTTATCTGAAGAAGACGTCGTCATGAGGGCTCAACAGTTTGAGCTCATTTATTCTCAGTCCGGTTTATTATACAACATCTTCCCAGATGCGCCATGTTCAATACTGGATAAAACTAGATAGAGAGTTGGACCGCATGCCAATGGTATTGTTGGTTCAACACAAACCAAGCCTGTTGAGAAATTGACAAAGAAGTTGCAACAGTTATACATACAACACACAATGTCTAGCCAAACTACTGCTTTCGTTACTCCCCCTACCCAAACGTCAGAGGTACACACAGTGCAGTCGACTAACCCAAAGGCCACCCAACAGCCTGAAGGGAAGGAAAAACAACGAAAGAAGGGTAAGGGGGATAAAAAACCCAACGATAATGATGGCGGGGAAAACACTGAAAAATGGAAGGCGAGGTATCCATTCAAATTGTTCACGAAATACCACTCGACCCATCTATGTCCTCGGCTTGCAGAGGCCCAAAAATTTGTTGCACAACAATAGCAGGCGGTGTTGACTAATCCATTTCAACATGGGAAAAATCTAACTCAAGCCTCTACAAGTACGGAAGGGGGCAGCCAAGACAACTGCCCACCTACGAAAAATCCCTCATCCGAGAACGTATATATGGTTAGGGGTGATGCTTTGATATCGACTAGAGCGCACGATTATAGTAAACCAAGAACTTCTAAGAAGGGTAAAGAAGCTGACCTCCCATCTCTTCCTCTACAGATTGAGAAGACATTGGGAGAAACAATGACACACATTCCCAAAGGTGCATTTAAAAAATCTTCTCATAACCCAAATGCAAGGGCTGCCCAGAACTACTCTTTGGTGGAAGATTTATCACAAACCCCTTGTGCGATGTTTGCTTTGGAGGTCCTCCAAAGCTGCCCTGCTCAGAGGAAAGACTTGTTAACCGCTTTGGGTTGTACTGAGACTTGTAATCTGGGTACCATCATGTTAGATACAACCAACTTAAAACCTCATCTACCTTACCACATATCTTTTCAGATACTCAAAATATCTTCTGCACGGTGGTCGACGAGGGCGCCTCAACATGCTCTTTCCCCATGCAGTTAGGAGGGAAGACCATGTGTGTCAAAGTAGAGGTAGTCGATGCTCCCCTCGACTATAACCTCTTGTTAGGATGGAGTTGGACTTATTCTATGCAAGCTATGGTTGCTACAATTTTCTAGGTCTTGTTGTTTCCACACGAGGGTCGGATAGTGACCATCGATCAATTGTCTTTATCCAAACCTGACCCAGATTTGGGGGCATCCACAGTCTTGATGATTGATAATCCCCAACCAGGTGTCATCAACATAGGAGTTGATTTGTGCCCATCTTTGATGGGTACCTTTGATTACCCACCTCCTCACGGCGATATCAAATTTATATCTAACCACAATAAGGTTGAGATTTTTCAAGTTTTGTCGTTCCGCACGCCTTACTTCGAGGATCCATGGATCCTTCCTTTCCCATCGGCCATGATGGATGAGACAGGGAACCCAGGAATGTACATGCCCTTGTCTTCCGCTGAAGTAGCATACTCTTTAGTTCAACAAGCTTCAGCTAACACCGATCTGACTCCTACACAAGAGTTAGATCCACTTCTAGGGCCTATTTGGGCTCAGGTTTCTCTCACTAACATTGATTAGTTAGATTTTGTCTTGCCTTATGATCAAGAAGTAATTGAAGCAATGACTAGTCCAGACAAACCTTGGGAAGATCTTCATCATAGATCATATTTTCTCCCAGAGTTAAGCTGAATCAAAGCAGGAGAATTCATAGTGACCATGACGAGAGATCAGCCGTGTCCTATTAATCTCTTAGCTACACATGAAATTTATGCTGAGCGCAATATGGAAACTATCACTTAAACTATACCAATCAACATCTCTCGAAACCCTGGCGTTGTGGAGAACGTCTTCGTCGGAGCAGATTTCTCCCCCGAAGAGATTCAAACTTACACGGTTCTTTTCAAAGAATTCCGCGACATTTTTTCCTGGTCTTATGAGGAAATGTCAGGTATCAATCCAAAAATAGTTTAACATGAAATCACAACGTATCCTAATGCCAAGCCTGTTCGACAGAAACTTCATCCAGTTAATCCCAAGAAAGAAACAACCATCAAGATTGAGGTTGAGAAATTGCTAAAGGCAGGTTTTATTTATCCTATCCATTTGACTCAATGGGTGTCCAATCCTGTGTCGGTCAATAAAAAACAAGGCACGATTCATGTATATACCAATTTATGTGATTTGAACAAGGCATGTCCCAAAGATAATTTTCCAACACCATTCATTGACCAGATCATTAATGAATGTGCTGGTTGCAAAGCCTTTTCTTTCATGGAAGGTTTTTCGGGATACAATCAAATCCAAATCAAACCCAAAGACCAACACAAAATGACATTCATTTGTCTGTGTGGTACATTCGCATATCGTAAAATGCCTTTTGGTCTTAAAAATGCTGGAGCCACATTCCAGCGGGCCATGTCTTTTTCCTTTCACGATCTCAAGCATATAGTTAAGGCCTATCTAGATGATTTAGCATCACGGTCTTGCAAGAGAACGAATCATCCCACACACCTTAGACTTATCTTCGAACGTTGTCACTACTTTTGGATTCGCTTGAATCCAAACAAGTTCAACTTCTGCATAACGTCAGGACGTTTGTTAGGTTTCATCGTATAAAAAATAGGGATCATGGTCGATCCTCTCAAGGTGGAGGCAATAATCCAGTTGCACCCCCCATGCACAATTCTTCAACTTCAGAGTCTACAAGGCAAGACGAACTTTTTATGATGCTTCATTTCCAACTATGCCAAAATCACCAAGGGATTTATGCGCTTACTGAACAAAGACGTTCTTTTTTACTGGGACGAAGCCGCTCAACACTCTTTTGACGCATTAAAACACACTCTCACAACTGCACCTCTGCTACAACCACCTAACTATAACAAAGATTTATTATTATATCTGGATGCCGTAGAGTCAACCATTGGCATGGTTTTAGTTTAGGAAGATGATTCGTTCTCAGAATATGTGATCTATTACCTGAGCTGAGGCCTCATAGGACCGAAACTCAATTATTCTCATATCGAAAAAATTGCATTGCCAGCAGTTCATGTTGTTCAATGGTTCCATCATTATGTTCTGTTTCGCAAGACCACCGTCATTACTGTCATGAATCCATTCTAGTACATGTTGACACGATGGGTTATAGGCGGAAAAATCAGTAGATGGTGTTGATTAAGGTTGGTTGTCATTGATGTCAACCCTTGAAGAAATACCCGTAGCACAAAGGTTTGGGTAATGGACCCAATAGTGTTTGACGTAAATATGAATCATTTTTTTTTTCATGGTTGATAAGAAGTAAACATGGATGAACTCCAAATTGGTCCCCTTGTGGTGAAAGCCCTCACGGGAAGA
>SNQJ01S0037165.1:0-12343 GCA_010110895.2 Picea sitchensis | reverse complement strand
TGCACTTGTTTATGGTACAGGTTGATTACAGGTTGGTGCATGGTTGATGCAATTGTTTATGGTACAGGTTGATTACAGGTTGGTGCATGGTTGATGCACTTGTTTATGGTACAGGTTGATTACAGGTTGAGGTACAGGTTGATTCATGGTTCAAACTTATTCGAACAGGTTTATAGTAGTATATCTCACAGTGATAGTGTGACAGTGGTTCCATCATTCTACTTCTACTTCAGGGTGGTAGGACGGGGCAAGGACAGGTGGTTGTAGCTGGAGAACATTGGGGGTTGTAGCCTCCTTTTGGTTGTAGCCAGAGATTTGGGGAGTTGGATCTTCCCTCAGGTTGGAGCCTGAGAAACTAGGAGGTTGGAGCCTCTTTCCAGTTGCAGCTGAAAGAAAAGGAAGTTGGTGCTTCCAATTAATGTAATTCTTCAAGACATATAAGAAAAATCATTCTGTGGTTTTCTTCCAATTTGTGTTTCCACGTAAAACATTGGTGTATTGTGCATGTGTGTGATTGTTTATTTATTACTTCTCATTATTAGATAACAATTCTACATTGATATAACATTTTAAGAAAAAAGATTATAATTACATTATTACTGATTCACCCCCCCTTCTCAGCTATCCAACAATGACAAGAGCATTCATCACCCTACTACCCCCAAGCCAATGGGAAGGTGGAAGCTGTAAACAAAACTCTTAAGACTATTCTATAGCGAACTATCAACTCAGCCAAGTCAAATTGGCATTTGATGTTATACTCGGCATTATGGGCTTACCGAACATTTGTTAAGACTGCAACCGGATTCTCACCTTTTCAACTCATTTACAAGATGGAGGTAGTCTTGCCCATCGAATGTCAGATCCCATATCTAAAGTTGGTAGTACAATTATTGCTAGACACTTCTCCATTTGAAAAATGGTTAGTACACCTTGAGCATCTCAATGAGCAGCGTCGTGATGCGGCCCTGGCCAACGAGGCTCACAAACATAAGGTCAAGTGTCAGTATGATAGGTCCGTTCATCCTCAGATTTTCTCTGAAGGCAACCTTGCCCTGGTCTATGACCAAGATAAGGACCCCATAGGGGCAGGAAAATTCAAATCAATGTGGTTCGGACCCTTCATCATAAAGGAGGTATTAAAAAAGGGTGCTTATCGTCTGGTTGATTTTGAAAGGAATGCTTTGGCAGAGCCTAGAAATGGGCTCTACCTCAAGAAGTATTACTCATAGGTAGGTCACTGTGGGTAACCTTTTGTAACATATGTATAGTCTTCGTACTATTACTTTTTAGTTTATTTTAAGTGTTATGGACGTGTCATTGATGTTATCTTTCATTAATATGGCAGATGTCAAGTGATTCTGAGGTGTTTGTTGGGTATGAAGATGGTGCTAGTCGACACACTCAGAGGCTTGCCTCCGCAGATTGGGTAATATTTACACCTCAGGGCCAGTTGTTATCTTCTAGAGGTATATGCTTAGGTGACACCAAAAATAATGTTGTCGAGTATAGTGAAATTATTGAGTTTCTCTGTGACACCTTGTCATTGGGTATCTCTCATCTTCGGGTCTATCTCGACGCTCAACTAGTTGTGTCGCAACTAAACAGAGTATACCGAGTTCATGATCCATCCTTACACCGATGATTCCTTAGGGTACGTCTCTTAGAACGAAACTTTGATTATATTGCATATTTTCATGTTCCTAGGAGATTAAACCAAATTACAGATACTCTAGCTAATCAAATTTTAGATTGGCATCTTGCACACATTTGAAAGAAAATTGACATAAGAATGTAAACACATTTTTGCACACGTGATCCATAAGACACAAAAGATCAAAAAACCATATATAACATCATAAAACAACCAAAGTACATAGATGGATGCAAGCGACTCAAAAATTGGACTAATAACGAGTCACAGGGCTTATGCCCTCAAAAAATATATACAAGTAAGTGCTAGTGGCACATAAAAAGTCTATATAGGTTCAGGGCCTATGGGCCCTGTTATAATAGTCCACATCATGGGCTAAACTCCTAAACAATCAGACCCATGTCTGACTTTCCCACACTACATGAGGCTACATGGATGGCAGCAGGTCCTCTATCTCTGCCATTGGGACTGTGCGAGTGAGTGCAATGAAGTTCCACTCAACTCGTCTAAGGACCCTCTCAGCCTCCCCAGTTGGGAGGTTCTCTACTACTGCTGCTCCCCCGGCTATGGCAGCTGCAGCTTCTGGCCGAGGACGACGCATGTTTCGTGCATAATCGACAGGTTTCACGGGTCCCACATTTGCATGCAACAAATGTATACCCGTCAAATACTCTAGCATATAAAAAAAAATAATAAATATACAAAAATGATATAAAAATTACATATGCAAACAAAAAAACTACAAAGGTGGAGACTTACCCATCTCCCCTCACTCCTCACCAGGAGGCACGGGTATCTCAGGATCTCTAGAAAAATCTATCCCTACATATTGGTAATCCTCGATCACAGGGATCTGTCGTGACAACCACGCAAAGAAGTCATCATAGAATGACTCATTGGTCCTTCCACCACCCTATCGCGGCAGTAATACTGCCCATCTACACACTGTAGGAAAAGAGGCTTGATGTCCTCGTACCACTTCCCAAGGACTAAAGCTCGAAACTCTCTCAAAGAAGAATGAACACAAAATCGTCCCGAACCCGAAATTCCTTTGTTTCCGCTGACGACAATCTGTCAATTGCCTCTTCATACACTCAAGTAGTGTGGTACTCTAGTCAAAAATCTGTTCATTCAAGCACTGGATAGCACACTTCATCTGTGCGCGAGATGCCTGATGCAAGGCCACTGAACCAGTAATCTGCCCAATAAGCAATAATATTGCTTGCAGTGATAGGTTAGTAATCTTACTTATGGGCACCTGGGAGATCACATGGTTTGTCCCAGCCTCACAGTGCTCATCTATCAGTTCCACTATGTTATGCGGCCCCACAGGAAACATCTTGAAATTGACTAGTTCTCCTCTCCTTGAGAGGCCAGTCAAAAAGTAGATATCCTCGGTGGTGGGCACTAGTGATTTCGCCTCTAGCATGAAGGCCTTTGCATCAGGATGCCAGTAGTCAATCAAGGCATTCAGTAGCCTTGGTTGTGCTTGCATAAATGGACATAGGAAGAACTTAAGTAAACCACATTGTATCAAAACGGCCATGACATTCGAATCTCTTGCGACCAACTCACTGATTGCTTCATGCTCCCTTTCCCTCCACTGGACATACATCCTACCAACACAACCAAGTTCAGGAGGGTCAGTTCTTGCTCTTTAGTTCCTTTTGACAATAAAAGGGGGTCCATGCGGGCTTTAGAGACGACAATCGCATGTACACGTGGGCAGTCTTTACTCTTCTCGAGTGTACACGTGGGTTGTCTCTGGATAGGCCGCGTGGGCCTAGGGATGACCTTTTAAAGGTCGACACCCACCCAAAAAATGAAATCAAATGCAAAATTGAAGAATTGAATAGCTAGATAGGGGAGTTTGTACTTACTTGGTCCAAGCGGAAATTCATTTCATCCATTGTAGCTCTCGGAATCACTGTTTTTAGCAAAGGTGGTCTTTTGGCTCCAAAGTCAATTTCCAAATCAGCAATGGTGATAATGAGCTGCCAGCTTCTATTTATAGACTTTTTGGCCTATTTTTGTCACTTTTTTGGCCTCCCTTATCAGTTTCTTTATACCAAAAACCATTTAGAGTGATGCAAGAGTTATATGGGAGGGATTTGATCGGGTATTGGGACACTTTTTCTGAGTTTTGAGAAAATTTTGACAGTCGATGAAATTTTTTCCAAGAATCAACTTGAGCATATAGGTTAGGTTACTACCTCGACTTTTGTGTCTCGTTGTCTTTTTCCTCTACCATAGGACCGATCCCATCAGGTTGTGACATGGAACCATCATATCTACTTTAGAAGTGTCGCAACTTGGCAGTAGAGCTTACCAGAACATGGATGCCCTAGGTAGGTCCTGGTTGCATTATGGTGTCCATTGCGTCTCTAAAAAAATGTAGGCTCGGGAGTCCTTATAGTCTTTCCTGAATATGAGTTTGAGCCTCATTTGCATAATTATTCTTTTCTCTTGATCTCACCCTCAGGACTCCCAAAAAATAACGAGTCTCCTTTTAAGCCCTTTTTACACCCTCTAAACATGAAAAGATTGTCGAGCGATCTTGTGGCCTTTCATGCTCATTAAACTAAAATTTGAAGTCATGTCTGTCCAGTGGTAGTTTACCCCTTTTTTGGTCTGGACGGTCAACTGTACGAACAAAGGTATACTCTATGGAACTTTCGTTCTTTAGAAGAGTACTCTTAGGTATAATTTTATCCCTTTTTCGGGCCTGAGGGACTAAACTCACGAAAACGAAACCCCCATGGAGTCCATAGTTATGCTCTTTTCAAACTCCCTGAAATTGAAAAGATCATCAAGTGACCTTATTCTTTCACACTCGTTAAATTGGTCCAGAAGAATATTCCTGACGAAGTCCATAGTTAATCTTTTTTTAGACTTCTTAAAAATGAAAAAATGGCCGAGTGATCTTGTCCTTGTCACACTAGTTAAAATGGTTTTGAATCGACGTCTAATCGGTGCTAGTTTACCCTTTTTTCAAACCGACTAGACTATCTTCGAAAAAGGTATCCCAATGGAGTCTCCTTTTATGTTTTTTTAGACTCTCTAAATATGAAAAGCCACCAAGCTTACCTTCTCTGGGCTCGTTAAACTTACATCGAAGGACGTTACCATTGTGTGTTTTATTAACCGCATTTGCATACCTTATACACCAGCCTTGTGACAGTTTGCTTTTGCATCTTAACACATTTGACTGCCAGAGGATTTTTCCCAAGTATCATTTTACTAGAAAATCATTACTGTCCTTGTGCCTTGAACTTGTATGTTTTCAATACTCGTTCCTCCATTGTAATGTAATATTCCTTTATTATTTTTCCACAATTATTGAAAAGAACAAAAAAATCAAATATACCCCAAAAAGAGGAAGGGAAAAGTATTTTCTTTATTGACAGCATAATGAGTCACCCTTGGATAAAGCACATCTTTCCATTTGTTCATCAGACTATGGGATGTAGTACAACCTTAGGAAGCTTTCCTCGCTATATAGAGTTGTGTCCTCCACCGTTTGGTTATCCTTCCAAACATATGGAGAGTTTGTGTTGCCTCCTGCTTCGTAGACTTATGATTAACATACATGTTGTCTAAGTCTCATCATTTGTCATGCTATTGTCCAAGGGAAGTTTGTCACTAAGCCTGATTCGACCCCTCTGCAATATGTCTCTTGTCCACATACCAGGTCATCATGAACATCCAATCAAGTCCTTGTTCGAAATCATTGAAGCCTTTAGTCTGATCATCAAGATTATCAATTCCATGACCGACGAGCCATCGAAGACCTTTGGGTAGTGCAGTCATACACTCATATTATTCTCCTACCCGAGTTTTGAAGATTTTGAAGTCGTTGCTCTAGCTCTAAAGATCTCATCTCCAGCCATCAGGCCGAATCAACTTCTGGAAGATGGATACTCTATATGTATATCTTTCTGATTTCGAGATGTATCTCCGATGTGTATTGTTCACGGCTACTCTTTATTGTTATTTGACATGGATCTATAGTGTATTTTATTGGTATCCATGGTTCTATTTTATCCTGAGCATGGGTATGCCCGCCTCGGTGAGACATTTGTTATTTTGTAGACGACACCTCCTGGTTCCTGATCCTTGGGCTCAATCGTTCATCACATCAGTAAAGATTGGTAATTTATTTCGACCATCGGATGCTCTTCTGACCTCACACATTAGGGGGCATTTGGTATAACCCTAAATTGCACCACACATGCTTACCTGGCATCATGCCAACTCATATCCTTTCTTTTCCAAAAACACTGTTGAACAACTCTTTGAAAATCCTCTTGTGTAAAGGCCCATGCGCCCTAACCCATTACTGCACAAGTGTACACGCTGGCTGACCCAAAATAGCCCACGTGGATCGACAAAAGCATGAAAAAATGAAATTTTCCGATGGAACAAAAAGCTATGGGTGAGTTAACTGAAACTCCTAGCCATGCATGGCCGAGGGTGCATCTAAATACCTAGCTCCTTCTAGCCTATAAAAGAAGGGGTAGGGGTACCATTTATAAAAAGAAAAATATATCAAAGAAAATTTTCCCATTTATGTATTCCCATTGTCCCAACCCTTTAGCCTTTCCTAATGCCAAAGGAGATTTAAAGAAAAATAGTTGAAGGACAGAAGAAGAGGAGCCCAGGATCAGGTTCAAGGAGCGGTGGTCGGTCTCAACTTTTGTAAGTTGACTCATTTTAAGTAATAAAGAGAATGCTTTTCCCATCCCAATTCATGAAGTTTTTATGGTTTGATTAGTTTATGTTTGATTTCTAACCCGTTAGTATATAAGTAGTATACATGCATAGTTGTTGCTCACCTTGAATGCAGGTCATATTGGGAAGGATTATTGTTAACAAGTAATCAAGCACAGCGGAGGATCAACATCAAATGTCGGTAACGAGGTAGGTTGATCTTTCCATGCATTTACTAAGAAAAGGGGATTTAAATCTAGGGATGAAGGTAGAAAGTAATTTCTATTCGGTCATATCTGCATGCAAAGTCTGAGCTCTATTTGCTAGTCCGTAGGGTGTTTTTCCCCAACAACAATGATCATCTAGGGTTTCTTTTATTTTCAGTAACATGATCTCTGATTCTTTCTGGGGTTCTTCCATAATTTTAGTTTGCTTGTTCCATATTTAGTTTTTCAAGTCTAGCAATCATTCTAGGGAAATCCAATACTTCATGGTCCATAGCTTTACAAAAAAGGCAACTAGGGTTTCTCCTAGGGAATTCCTTAGCAAGATGTCTTGGTATTTTTAAATTGTAACAAAGAGTTAATCCTCTCTTTCTCATCCATGATTCCCAACTCTTCTTGTATTGCGTGCTAGGATCATGATGGCTAGCCTGAAAAAATTTCTTTCTAGGATCCTGCATCCAATGGTTAGTCCAAAAATTCTTTCTATGCATAGGTATAACATATCTTTCAATATTCCTATCAGACCTCTTCATATCAAACTTTCTTTTATCTAACAATGCTCTACTTTTTAGGCTAGGAAAAAATTTGTTAAGTGTACCTAAATTCATGCTTCAGAAACAAAAAAAAATCCACTTATCTTACCTATATAGAGCACAAGGCCTTCATATCTAAAACTTGAACTATTCTTACCTTTACTAGAGGATAGAGCTTACAAGTCTTACCTTTTTTCTACAGAAAATTCTACTTTTACCTTTCTTAGAGCATAAAGTATTCAGATCTCACTTATTTTCTTCAGTATCAACCTCTTTCTTGCAGATCTGACCTCTTTCCTTCATATCTGACCTTTCTTTCTCAGCACAAAGCTTCGTAGGTCAAGTAGAATACTGCGCACTAGGGCAACAGATCTATGCACAAAGATTATTTCACACAAATCTCTTTCTTCTTTAGTTCCCAACAATCAAAGTTCCAGTCTTGGCAATGGAACCATTTGTTGGAACAGGGGTAGACCCAGGGTTCAATGCTCAAGAGCGCACCAACAAAACCCTAACTACTGGCCCTTTCAGTAACACCTGCAAAGCAGATGAAGTCTCACCTGAGGTAGAGGCAGGGGTGGTTGCAGGACTCAGATGTCTACAATCTTAGTTGGGACACCAATCTATGATTATATCTTTCAGAGGGCACTTAACATAGCTCATTCATCAACATTTAACCCTTATGGTACTTCGCAGATAGCACAAAACATCACAGTGAATACTTAGACTAAATATAATTCAATACTTAGCCACATAAATATAGATTAGATTCAGTAGATCAAGCACTGAGAATCTTATATATCAGATCTAACATTCATTCATATATCATAAGCACAAAGCATAATTAGATATATTTAATCACAACAAGCACTTAGTCAAGAAGGAGATAAACACATTAGGTCGAAGCACGAAGCACAATACATAAAGTTATCGTGGTTCACCCCCACCTTGGGGCTACATCCACAAAGTCTTCTTCTTTATATTATCTCGGTCAAGCGGTTACATCACAAAGCTTCAGTGACCCTTACTTCGCATAGGACAAAAGATCTGCACATCTCGCTAGATCCTTCTTCCTTGCACTTCATCACAAAACTACAACAACTTGCACTTAGCTTTTCAATCTCCTTACAATCATGCACAGAGCACTCACAATATACATCCAATCACACAAATCCAGCTACTAGCACTAAGCCTTTGGCTATACATCACATAGATGTACTACTCTCTATATTCTACTTACATTGCCTAAGTATCTATTTATAGATTACAAAATGGGCCTAAGCGTGGGTAAACCCACGGGACGACATCCCTTTTCCCTTTACATCAACCCAAACCCTAAAAGGGGCCCAAAAATAGGTCTTGCTTCCCTAATTTCCACTTTGTGTTATGCTCCATCTTTGGCAAGTTGTCGCAGTCCCAAAATCAGTCAAATATGACCAAGTATTCTTCAAAACCTGGTCAAGGGCCAGCAACAACATCCATATCAAACCTAAAACAAAACTCAAAGATTGTCAAACTCAACCATTTAATTCTTATCTTTTCTTCATTCGTGTTTAATCGAATGACAACACAATTTATAGATAGACTGTTCATAATTCTAACTAACAACAACCATATCCAGTTCGCTCAGAACAGACATGAAGGAGTTGAGGAAAATAACATGCTATCAACCTTAATCATTTACATCAACCAAATTTATTTTTTATACAATGGACTGGGTTCAATACCCTATATTCTATTAGATGGTTACCATTTCCTTTTATCTGAAACCAAATGGCTCCAAACATCCCCGAGCCAAAACCATTATAATCAATTTATTCCAACTGTGCAATTTTATTTCCTTTTATTTGTAGAATTGTTTTTTATACGATAGACCATCAACACAATCCTTCCAACAATTAACACCGGACCACATCAAGTGTACAATGGAGCGTAAAATAAGCTAACACTCTTCAACAGATGAGACTTGCATCACCACTTTCAGTAAGCTATGTGATAGGCTGGGTTCAAAACCCTGGTGTTCCTTTTTCTCATTCACTATACAACCTTCAAAAATGATCCAGACTCATGTAGGTAGTCAACCAATGAACCAAGGAGTTATGCAATTAGTGAATCTCTCTACTATTGAGTTAACACATAACCATTTCAATACCCAATTTCAAGTTTATAAAAGTCATGATTAGGAAGAACGGGGACTGAACGGTCGGGTGGGTGAGATGATTCTCAAAGTGGGGTTTGGTAAAATGAAACTAAAACCTCCATTATTTTTACAACAAATTTTAACACAGTCACTTCCAAGGTTGTCGCGAGGCAAAAACCCGACTCTGCATACAAAAATTGTGGAATTGTAACTCGATAGGACCACATGCCTCTCATGGATTGATCAGGAGGTAAGAATAACAATATTAAAAGAACCCATAATCAACTATCTCTTTTGTTTACCATAAAAAACCCTCCAAGAATGTATCGTGGTACGTGGGTGATAAAAAAAACAAAAATGCCATAATTTTATCAACAACAAGGAGCAACAAAAACTAGTCATTCACCCTGGGTGCAAAAATAATCAAATAAACTAAAAATGAAGAAGTATTAAACAAATCCCAACTTGCAATAATAAAAAATGCCAACCAACATCCATTGTACCGATAGAGAATGCATTCAACCTTTGTCTCTTTCATAAAGAAAACACGATGTTTATGAATTTTAAGAGGCAACACAGAGATTATATCTAGAGCATGGTTACAATTATGAATGGAAGGGAAAGGGTCACGCAGAAAACGCAGAAAAAGAACCAAAGACCACCACTATTCTCCCAACGGCCGAGAAAAACAGAGGAAAACTAAACAGGGAAACCAAAAATGTGTGACAAAGTGAGGGTGGTGAGTTCGAGGTGGGGTAAGAACGATGTGCAGTAAATGCACGTCACTTCTCCACCCTCTCATTCATTTCCATCAACCATAGATAGGGTGAAGTGCATCCAAACTTCATCATTTGCATTAATCAACCATATTTAAATTCAACATGTCACTTCTACTTTTCCAAATTGAAATGAAAACCCTTATGTACTGTATTTTTATACCAGCACCATAATATAATATGTCCCGTATTTCTAACAAGTTCCAATTTGCAAGGATCGATTGATCTCAAAACAATTGCATAAACCATAATTATTATTGACCAAACATAACCAATACCATAACACAATATGCCATGAATGCAATATGTGATAACCAATGTTTGTGAGAGTTGGAGTTTGAATTTTAATCATAGATGTATAACAGTTATAACCAAAGTGCTTGTTACTTCAAGCCTTCCTTTTACTTTTAAATTTCAAACCCTTACCATCTTTGATTGCATGTGAAAACTTGTTTGAATTCTTGTGTATGTTTTCAAACTGTAAAGTTCTTCGTAAAGTTGTCATGTGAGCAATTCAGAGAATCATTTATTTTTCACCATGATTTAAACAAGGGGGTCTCACCTATATAGTATATTATTATATATATGTATATAAATAATAAGGCATTGCAACCCATTTACAGGTAGGTGTATTACATTGTTCTTATGGGCATCAAGAACTGGCGATTGCATAGGGAAATCTGTTTCTAATAGATTCAAAACTTAGTATGTCTAGTTTCACACACCAATAGAAGTAGATGATAGTAAAATTGCTGAAAAGAATAGGTGTACAACAGGGGGGGAAAGATGGCTTAAGGGAAATAATGAGATGGGATTTTGGGAATAAATTATGGAAAGTGGTAGGTATGAGGGGGTTTGGTCATGTATGCATAACATTCAAACAATACATAACACATAATACTTCTTAAATTTTCAAGGATAATGTTTATGATATGCTCCTTAGATCTCAGGATAGAGGGAAGAAAGGGATAGCATAAACATGGAAGATGACAAAATCGACTATCCTACAACAGTTTTGAAAGAAAAAATAAATTTCAGCAATGTATGAAAGGAGAACATCATGACAGATGTGTGTATCTTATTTTTCATTGATCAACAATATTTACAGAATGACATTATTATGGAAAAATTGATCCAGACTTTATTTTTGATAATCATGAAAACAAAACAACAGAAATTGAAAATTCAATAAACCAAAGTAAAAAGAAAACAGTAAAACAAAAGACTATATACAATAGTCATTTTTTTTACAATCATTTAACGATCAAGTTGGTTCCACATCATGTTTCATGAGGGAACCATTAGTATTATATGAGAACAACCGCTCTTTCAAATCCTTTAAGAGATATAAATTTGCACCTAAGATAAAATCGATTTTGAAAGGACCTAGACATATTTTTTGTAACTTAGAGTGTCCTCCTCTCTAACCATGGGATGAGTCCCATAGTAGGACTTTCTCAGCAATCTTGAATTCAGCAGCTTTCACCCATATGTTAAAATACTTTTTCACTGTTTGTTGTCTTCTCTTTATGTTTTCTAAGGAAAAATTTATTTGTTCTTCCAAGGCTAACAATGCATTTATCCTTTGGGGAACATTGGAATAATTTAATTCTTCAATCTATAAAATCAGCCATAAGGAGGAAAGATCCAACTCGATAGGAAGAATAGCCTCTTGACCATATACGAGTTGAAAGGGAGTGCATCATGTGCTTGCCTTGGTGGTTTTTTGATATTCCCAAAGAGTGTAAGTGAGAAGTGTATGCCACTGGTGAGGTTTATCTTCTATGATCCTCTTTATGATCCTAACCAGATTCTTGTTAGTGGAATCGACTTGCCCATTTCCTTGGGGGTACTAAGAAGATGAAGTGAAATGTTTTACCCCTTGCTGGAACACATATTTTTCTAAAATTTATACTTTAATAAAATTTTATTTTTGTTTAATAAGAACAAAACGTGCTTGAGTTTCATCGTTGATAAAGTTTTATGTATGATTAGAAATTTCAATTTCGAAAATGAATTTTAACTAAATTAGAAATTTTAATTTCAAATTCCAGACAGTCTACAAAAGAATCTAATATTTATTAAATTTTAATTTCAAAGTGCAGAAAACACTTTATAGAATGCGAATATTAAGATATTTGAATAAAAACATGGCCTCTTGTGAAAGGATGAAAGAGTCCTACTCACTCTGGAAGTACAAAAAAAAAGGCCCTACAACCCGGGGCAAATATCGTTTCTAAAAACTAGACCACCTAGTGGCACATACATGCTCTGTCAGGAAGGTGCAATGACAAGCATCATAAGAT
>SNQJ01S0037164.1:61645-78889 GCA_010110895.2 Picea sitchensis | reverse complement strand
TGATTATCTTAGGTTATCAAGATTAGAAAGACACATGAACATTAATTAACAAAAAATAATAATAAAAACATTAATACATTTAATATTGATGGGAAATTAACATTAAAATCAATGTAATATTAATTAAAATTTTAATATTGAAACATTATGACTATGAATCTTTGATTATTTAATTCTTTTGAAACTTATGCATCACACACACACACACACACACACACACACACACATATATATATATATATATATAAGTTTTTATTGCAAATTAGGAAACTATTTTGTGAATGCAAAACAAAAACATTTACCTTAGGAAAACCATCAATACAAGATCATTCCAGAAATCATTCAAGTCAGAGCAATTCACCAAGTCACATAAAGCATTTAAAAAAACATTAAAACAAGATCATCACTAAAAAGAAAATAAATGAATCTTAATCCATTTATCAAATGAAGCATTCAAATAACATTAGAACAAGATCATCACTTAAAGGAAAATAAATGAATCTTAATCCATGTATCGTTCAATGGTAATCAATGAAATAAGAAATCATTCAAGTCAGAGCAATTCACCAAGTCACATGAAGCATTCAAAAAACATTAAAACAAGATCATCACTAAAAAGAAAATAAATGAATCTTAATCCATGTACCACATGAAGCATTCAAATAACATTAGAACAAGATCATCACTAAAAGGGAAATAAATGAATCTTAATCCATGTATCGTTCAATGNGAAAATAAATGAATCTTAATCCATGTATCGTTCAATGGTAATCAATGAAATAAGAAATCATTCAAGTCAGAGCAATTCACCAAGTCACATGAAGCATTCAAAAAAACATTAAAACAAGATCATCACTAAAAAGAAAATAAATGAATCTTAATCCATGTACCACATGAAGCATTCAAATAACATTAGAACAAGATCATCACTAAAAGGGAAATAAATGAATCTTAATCCATGTATCGTTCAATGGTAATCGATGAAATATAATGTATAATGTAGATGTAATAAATGAAGTTATGCATTAAAGTTTATGATTATATAAGAATTAATTGTCTGGGTTTCATGGATACATGCATTAACCAATGGTGATGTTGCACTTAGCAATAATGAGATTACTAATGTAATGTAGTCAAGGCCATGCTTACCTATTTTTCTTTAATTACTATGTATTTGATCTTAAGCATGAATAATTGCATTGGTTTTTGTATTAAATAAAAAAGGCATTGAAATGAACCCTTCATAGATCATCCATAATGAGCAAAGGAAAACACAATCATCAAAATGTCATAGTAAGCTCAAGTTCTTTAGTGAGATCCTTGTAAGAGGGATTAAGTTTGCAATCCTCACACCATCAAGACTTGGAGTGATCGAAGGAAACTCAAATATTATCAAACCAAGCTAGTCATTTGATTTAGTTCAAAGAAGAGATCAAGCAATCATTTGGTCATAAGCATTCAAATGCAATTAATGATGTGGATGATCAAAACAAGTGGATTCAATAATTATGTAAGTTTTATTAATAATGCCTTTAAGGTGAGATGCATAATAACTATTTACCTTTGTGTTATTTTAGAGTAAGTATAGATAGAAAACATCCATGCACATAGAGATATATTAACCAGAGATATTTGAGTACTCACAATACTCTTGTACATATATCTCATTAACATTCAATCAAAACATCATCAATGACCATAGGCAATGACCGTAGAAATCATTCATCATTTAATCAACAAAGACTTTCATGAAAGAGGTAAGATTGAATAAGTGATGAAGTGTTAGCCTATCTAATCTTGTGACAAAAACCAATCCTTCAATAGACATGCACCTAAAATTAGAGTGAATAAATAAGACTAGCATAATAAAAAATTTGACGCAACCAACTCATAACCAAAGCAAGTTAAATAATGAGAGATGCCAATCAACAATGAAACAATGCAAGAGTCCAAAGTTCTATTTAACCAAACAAGAGAAATATTACAGTCTTGGAGGCAAAGCAATATCCAACTACTCAATCAACGTACCTAAAGAAAAGCAAGATGATATGAAACAACAAGCAAGGATCATCACATTTGTTAATAAAAAGAGCTTTATCAAGTTGTAAGAGCCAAAGGGAAGGAAACACCAACAATGTACTATCCATGAAGATTGAGACAATTAGAGAGTTCATTCACGATTAAAACAAAAAGATGGCTAGTTAAATTCATTTGAGAGGAGACATCAAAATCATAGTAATTACCATCTATTAATCATTCAATTAGGCACTTATTGCATATTTAAAGTAATAGGGTTAGTCATGCAAGCTAATTAAAAAACTTGAAATCATCTAAGAGCATTAATTACATCAAAATCTTAAGTTATAAGGATAATAAGATGAGATCAGTGAGGCACCCACTCCTAGGATTTGGGGTTTATTAAAGGCCTCAACAAACACCTTAACTTAAAATCTAGTTTTGAAATTATTGAACAAAGTTGATTAAGCATAAATAAAAGGAACTATAGTTGAACAAAGCAAGCACCCCAAGAACTTCTCAATGACAACAAGTTGAGCCAATAAAGAAAACAAACTTTAAATAAAACAAGCCAATGAGCTATGAGGCTGCCAAGAATTCCAAGGTCAAATAAGTGGGTCAAATAAATGTTGTGTTCGAACACAACCCAATTTTGATAATTAAAACTCATAATACATCAGGCCACACAACACAATGTAATGAAATAGAATAGAATCAAAGTTTACTATATCAAAACATAAATAGTTTCCCAATGTAAACAAAATATAATTATATTAATCTATATCCATAAATTATTTCCTTATTTCTTTTATGTTAAATTTCTGCCCTCAAATTAACAGATACAACAAATTAAATAAGACTCATCCCTGAATAATATACATGATAAAATTTCTGCTAAGAAACGCCGCAAATTAATTAATACAACGAATTAATGAAGACTAAAACGGACAGAGACTTAGAGATGGAGATGGGGGTCTCACCCTTCCCATTCCCGCGCTTCTCAGCAACTTGAGCAACACGAGAAAGACAGAATCTCCATTTTTCAAGAGTGGCATTGTCGAATCGCGACTTTCCTTGTTTGGTTTGAGGGTCAATTGTTTTCTTCTCTTCCAGCATGCATAAATCTTTAGCATACCTTTCATTTTTTTTTTTGGCTAATCTGAACGCCTCACATATTTGAAGACGGGAACTGTCGTATATTTGAAGATAGGAACTGTTTACGAACTCTTTTAGACACCACTCTGATTCCGCATATTTGAGAGAGAAAATTACTATGTGGACGGAGATTTTTGCGATAACCCACTGTCGTATATTTGAAGATAGGAACTGTTTACGAACTCTTTTATACACCACTCTGATTCCGCATATTTGAGAGAGAAAATTGCTATGTGGACGGAGAGTTTTGCAATAACCCCATCTATTAGAGAAGTTATACTGTCTCCCATTTCGAGTTTATCAGTTTCCAGAAAGACTCGCAATCCGTGTGAACGAAGGATATGGTAGAGATGGCTGGCCAAGGTTTTCCCGACATCAGGGCCACGCCAGTTTATAAACACATCATAGCCATGGTTGATGTTGTTGCCATCTGGGGTGGATGGAGAGATGGAGGCGGACGCCAAGGATGTACCAAGTTTAAGGTTTTCCATCAGATGAAAAATTATAATAAAAGAGATCGGGAATGTGCACTCAAGCTCAATATTTTCCGGCTTCTCGTCTCGTTGATTCCACATCACTACTGACGTTGCGATTTACGTAAGTCCACACGATGATCACACCCCTGTTTTGCGCAGGACTCACTCGTTTAATTTGAGAGTAAAACGTCTCGAGGTCGAACCAGTGGACTGCCGCGGCCACTGTCACCAGATCCACCGATCCCTCCTTTCCCACGATCGAAAATAGCTCTTCATCCGTCATGACAAAACAATCGGCCATCGAAAATAAATTTTCATGCTTGCTTTCGCGGCTTGTTCTCCAGGTAATCCGATGTTTCCCGAAACGGAGGGAAATTTAAATTTGAAATGAAGCCCGCCTATTTACGCACACATCCATCCACCATGCTATGCCGACAGAGAAATGGCAGACGGAAAAACAAATTCATGGCGGAAAGGAAACTTCAAAAGGTAGCATATTTAGCTTACTCCAATTTTTATGGGTTGCATTAAAAGTATTTTGAATTTTAAATGACTATAAATGTTTACGAAAACATGAAATAAATATGATATACAAAATGGCAATCCCAAGTTTCACATAAGTAACATGTTATATATAGGGTCATGTGGGATTTAACAAGATTCTAACTTTGGTCTAAATGTCACTACAATTCTTAGATGTCTCTACAACATTCTAGGAGAAGAGCATTATAGGACAAGAAGAGTAGCAAGAAGATAGGAAAACACATTATACACTAAAGGTGACATAACTTGAGGCAACAAGAGTATCAAGATAAGGAATATCAACCATGTCATTGTTTAGATGGCCTTCCCAATTTGAACTATCGAATATTGAGAATATCTTTCTCTAATGATTGCACTTTTGATGCCCTCTCTATTCGAGAGGCATGCACACACGGCACTGGTTCAACTAGTGCTAATATATTATCAATGAATTTATGGATGTAATGATGGATTCTCATGACACTAGTTATGCCTTTCGATATGGATATATTATGTTGGTGTTTTACATGTTACATTGGAAGCCCATGGTGGGTCATAATACCCTTTCTCACAAGAGCAAGGGCTTAATATCAACATTGTTTTCACACATAAGAGTTAGGAATAATATGTCCTTCAATGTGAAATGTTTCACACTATGATACAACACTATGGTGATACCTACACTACTATAAATGAGAAACAAAACATGAAATAATTACGATAGACAAAATAACAAATCATAGGTTTCACACAAGTAACATTATATGTTTGTGTGTATGTGGGTGGGTGTGTGTGTGTTGAGGTCATGTGGGACTTAACAAGACTCTCTGACCCTAGTCCAAATGTCACTACAATATTTAGATGTTGCTATAACATTATAAGACAAGAAGATATGTGTGTGTGTGTGTCTACATTTGTTGAGGCCATGTGGGACTTAACAAGACTCTCTGACCCTAGTCCAAATGTCACTACAACATTATAAGACAAGACGATAGGATAAAACACACTATATACCAATCGTGACACAACTTGAGGCAACAAGGGAACCAAGATAAGGAATATCAACAATTTTGTTGTCAAGATGGCCTCCCCAAATTTGAACCACTGAATAGTGAGAATATCTTTCTCTGGGGAATGTACTTTAGATTCCCTCTCCATTGTAGACACATGCATGCAAGGAGCTGGGCTCAACTAGTGATAGTATATTGTCAATGAATTTGTGTATGCAATGAGGGATTCCTTAGACATCAATTATGCTTTTCGATGTGGATATATTATTGGGGTGTTTTCCATGATACATTGGAAGCCCCTATTGGGTCACAGTATCCTTTCTCGTGAGAGGAAGGGCTTAATATCCACAACTTTTCCCCCTAAAGAGTTAAGAATGAGATGAATAATGTGGCCTTCAATGGGAAATTATTTGCGGTACGGTTCGACACTATGGTGGTGGCCATTAAATATTCCATTAGGATCTAAAAATGTCTTCTTGACCATTATGATTCACCCTCATATTTGGTATGGACTGCGACTATTTGTATATAATACACAAGATGCCTACAAGAAATTGTGTTGAAATTTCACGTATTCCCTTCATGTTATTAGGTAATACTATCAGATGGGGGATCTCTACATAGCAAGGCATTAAGAAACAAGAAGTGCCAGAGGATTTGTTTTTAAGTTTCCAAAGGCAGTTGATCACCCATGGGGATTTAAAGGATTTAATGAAGCCATGTCTATGGTATAGACACTTGGATTCCAAGTGTCAAAATACTATAAACAAAAGTTCCTTTGAGATACCAACAATTTGAATCAAGATGATGAGCTAGGATCTGAGAGGACTTCCATCGTTATTGTCAACTTGCCCCAAGTGTTGTAAAATCATATTCTAGAGATGTTGTTTATACAGGTTGAGGGTTTGATATGGAGCTCATAAGCATTTTTTATTACATAGAAGGAGGCGTCATCATTAAAAATCCATGAACGCATCAACCTTTAAGTCCTGAGCCACCAAGTATCATAGAGAGAAGCCCCCAAAACCCTAATAGCCACATCACTTAGTGGTGCAATCCTAAGAACTTACCTTGGCTATTGTGACCTTCAAGGATGATATGGGTGCTAAATCGTCAACCATAACCCATGCTTTCGTCTCTGCCATCCAACCTACTTTTGTGCCCACTATGGAGAAAGTTGTTAGGCCTCCAAAACATTATAATATTCTAGATGATTATGAGTTATCCTTCTTGGATAGAGATACTATGGTTGAGTTGGAAATGCATGAGACTATTGTTTCCCTTCCTATAATAGAGAAGGCCACCATTAAAAAAAATGTATGATTTATCCTAGTCGAACTCCTATGGATCTTTCTTATACCTTGACCATCCCTATACAACAAGGTCTCACTAGTTTAGTTTGGGTGTAGGAATTGGTGAGGACCCAAATAGAGAAAAAGAAAGGAAAGGGGCCCTTAAGTTTCATCTTCTAAGGAGCCTAAGAATCCTAGATAATGATGAAGATATGTCGGATGTGGCTCAAGCCTAATTTACTCCACTATAAACCTGTTGGGCATGTGTTATATTCTTTGCATGGTTAGAACTAGTGTCATATTGGGTATGTGTTATATTTTTTGGCAGTTTCTTGCGTCCATTTTTGGGTGATTTTTCGACACATGGTTTTCGGTGATGGTTTTTTATTTCCGGTTAAGAAATTAGGGTTGTTGATTAATCTTGGTTATTGGATTAGGGTTTTGGATGGTACGGGATCCTATACCTATATTGTGTTGTAAACAATGTATGATGTGAACGAATATAGAATATGTTGGATTTCCCAGTTTGGGTTTCGAGAGGAAAAATATCTGTGTAACATATGTATTTTTCATTGTATCTTTTGTGTTCTTTTATTGAAAATCTGTTTGTAGTAAATAATTGTACAAGGTTAATAGATCTGCATTTGGTATCAGAGCAATTATTGGCTTTAAGGGGACGCCTTTATGGTCAGGGGTTTGGCTCAGGACTGTGATAAGCCTTGTTACAGTGGGAAATCTGTTGTATTGATTCTTCAAGTGAAAATAAATGGCAATCAGTTAGAAAATAGAGATCGGGAAATTTAATGGGAAACATTTTGAGTTGTGGAAGCTCAAGATAGAAGATCTGTTGGTAGACAGAGATCAGTGGATCACCATGGATCCAGGTACTGCACCTACAAGAAATCTATCATATGAATGGAAAATTTTGCATCAAAAGACGAAGAGCACAATATAATTATGTCTCTTAGATTCAGTATTACTAAATGTGTCAGGGGAAGCTACAACCAAGGAGTTATGGGATAAGTTGGGGAACTTGTATCAATCTAAGTCCCTGGTAAATAAATTGTTCCTACGGAAGAAGATATATAACCTGAGGATGAGAGATGAAGAGTCAGTGACAGGGCATATGAATGCCTTCAATATTGTGGTATAGTAAGTTATTATCTGTTGAGATTAAAATTTAAGATGAAGATAAGTGTATCAATTTATTGTGCTCTTTACCAGACTTTTGGGATAGTCTGGTTGTGGCCATAGGTAGTAATACAACTACCTTGAGTTTCTATGATGTGGTTTCATACTTGTTGTCGGAGGAGATGAGATGAAAGAACATGGAAGGACAGAGCACAAATGCATTATTTGCAAGAGGACGCTCCCAGGAAACAAATAGATCTAAGTTCTCAAGTGGGAGATCTAAATATAAGGGTAGATCTAAATCTCTTGGAAAGTTTGTAAAGGTATGTTGGAGATGAGGAAAATAAGGGCATTTCAAGAAGCAATGTAGATCCAAAAATGTTGAGAGACTGAAGGGATTTGAAGGCGCTCCCTCTATAGAAGAAAATACCTCCAAGGAAGAAGGAGGGGATGTGTACTTAGCTTCTTCAAGCACACGTGCAGATCATGAGGCATGGATGGTTGAATCAAGTGCATCCTTTCATATGACTCCCCACAAGGAGTGGTTCTATGAATATGAAAGGTATAATGGAGGTAATGTTTTCCTAAGTGATGAATCAACAACTAAAATCATAGGACGAGGAAAATTTAAGTTGAGGCTCATAGATGGAAGGATTATAACATAGCTTGGTGTTCTACACATCCCAGGATTGGCTATAAATTTGATCTCTGTAAGAAAAATGGATGATGTAGGGGTAAAAACAATATTTGAAAAAGAAACCTGCATGATGGTTTGAGGAGAAATGGTATTGATAAAGGGAGTTCGGATTGGAACTCTGTATAAGTTGCAAGGAAGCACTATTAGTGATGGGTGTAATACTTCCATTGTTCCTAATATTGGAGTTGAAGAAGAAAAAACTCCTAAAGTATATGGATAAAAGGTTATCCTAAGGCATCCGTTATCCTAAGGCATCAAAGACTCGAGCATATCAGAGAGAAGGGTTTTTGACTACTACACGATAAAGGTATGGTTGAAGGTATGTGTAACTGTGCGGGACTAGCCTATGGTCTAAGAAGCCACGACCTTGGGGCATCTAAGCTCTCAAAATCACCCATAGGTCGCACTCGGCGTGGGTCACACCAACCCTTAATATAGTTGGGTTTTTTGGGGTGTCTCCTCGAGACTACCACGAGTTTAGAAACCTTGACCACCTTAGAAAACAAAACCCTCGAAATTCAATCACACTAACAAAATTTGACAATCTTATAGAAACAATTAATATTAAAAGTACAAAAACTTTAATTAAAAAGTATTTCCATTTGGTTTAATGTTTACAAACTTTAAAAAAAAAAGAGAGGAAGACGAATAGTTTAATTGGTTTAATTGTTCAAACTTAAAAACATTTCTTACAAAACATCTATCAAACTATTTTGTATAATGTCCAAATGATTGAAAAGATACAATAATTTATATAATTCTTTTTATAAAGAACACATTTTCCAAAGCTTAATTACCCACTAGTTAGCTAACCCTGGTATTCCACAAAATTGACATAAATGGTAAAATCATGAAACATGTCATCAAAGAGAAAACATTTGATCAAATTGTTTGACATTAGATTATTTACAGTCGTACAATTTAGCATACGAGCCAATCTCCACTAGTCATAACTCAAAAAATGACCAGCAGTACTGGGTATTCTCAACTAGCCTTAGCCCAGAAAATTGCGTTCAACAAGGTTTTATAAGTCCCGTTTGATCTATGCTTGATTTCCTGCATATTAATTTTGAACATCTCTTGGGCTTAATAATATCTCCTGCTCTCTCGGTGCTTTCTGCGTCATTTTGAAGAATGTGATTTGAAACGTATCCCTGCCATCTGCAAAATCTTAGACTGTAAGACTGCTGCCCCGAAAATTCTTATGCACCTCAAATCATTTCGGTTGCTAATAAGAATATAATGGAGTTGTGCAGTTCTCCAAATCAAATTTGAAAACAAAACCAAATCATATCTTTGGTTATACTTTCAATTTCAAAGGGCATTTCTGCAGCTCCAACCAGGGCAGCTGTTGTAATTCTCAAGATCTTGGTCGCAATCTCTGTTTGGATTGAGCTCATTCAGCATTCAGCTTCAAAGTTCTAGGTGCGGCATCCTTTGTTTCCCAGCTTGGAGGTCAGTGACTGGAAAACTGCTTCTTCACAGGGAATAATGAGTCCCATATGGTGATCAAACCCATACTCTTCCTCGGCCTTCTCTAGCAATGCCCGGAACAGAGAATGATTCAAATAAATGGCGGGAATGATAAATCTACTGCGTTCGCTTCCAACATACACTGCACAATGTCCCTTGGGAACATCTGTAGGCAGAGCACTGCATGATCTTGCCACAACCTCATCTTTCATTGTGAAATATCTTGTCTTCTTTGGAGAGAGGCGATACCCAATTCCCTTATAGCCATGGGCAACCTTGCAAAATTCTCTGATGATCTGCTTCAAAAGAAGAACTTGAGGATTCCTCATCCTTCTTGCTATTGATTTCAGAAGCAAAATAATTATCTATGAAAATAAGGGATGGAAAGTTTGCACAAGACTGGTAAGACAATACATTCGTTCTCTCTCTATATATATAAGCACATAAAATTGACATCCACATCATAATTAATAGTCATATGATTAGTCCTAACTTGATATTGTACTAACAAATTGCTCGACCAGTATTTAATGTCAATCTGCTGTCTAAGTGAAACCAAATACTAACGCAAATAGGAGGACAGGACCGTGGTACTGGTGCTCCATGAAAAATTTTTCTGTTGACGGACAAATGCATGTGATCTGTCTCATTCGTTCACTAGTATGCATCGCTAGATTTGAGCGGAAAAGGGCCCGCGTTCACGTGGGGCTGGCTCTGCAGATTCAATGGAAACCCCAAAACTTTTGTGATTGTCGGCGTTCACAGCTTCATGCTAATGGATTTAGATTTGAGCAGAAGAGGCCCCGCATTCACGTGGGGCGGGTTCTTTAGGTTCAGTGGAAGACCCAGAAAACTTTGGCTGTTGTCGGCGTTCATAGCTTCATACTAATGGAATTAGTTTTACGTTAATGGCGCTGTTATAGAGCTTGGTGAAAATAAACATTGAAAAACTATCCACCCACTATAGTCCTTTGAAGTTTGGACAGGTTTGATCTCCATTGAAATATAAAAGTTTTATCCTAATGTGAATTGATTGTAAGTTTAACCAAACGCTGTTGGTCAGGCTATGGTCTGGTGGGATGTGATCCGTCGTCTGGTAAACGAGTGAGAGTTTACTACAATGTTTCGGTTGTAAGACTTAATCATAAGTTATTGGTCGGGCTCTGGTCGGTAGGGTAGTAGACTAGTGGGAATCTTGTCTGGCAAGAGACGGAATTCGAACCCGTCACTTCCAGGTTATGAGTCTAGCGACCTGTCAGGAATTTATTACAATCAGAAGGTGTTTTTGAAGGTGTTTTTATAAATTTGTGTAGTTATCTGGGAGATTAGTGTGCAAAGTTAATTAAAAAAAAAAGATATTGGTTAAATGTTTTATTTTTTGGGTTTTTTTTGTTGGAATCTAGTTATGTAAATTTGGACAAAATTGTTATTTTCGGTTGTTTTAATTGCATTTCTCAATAGATAAATGAATTTAGTAGGCTGAAAAATCTCTTAGACACTTGGATTATACAAACTTAACCACTCAAATCCACAGATCCAACTATTTCTCACCAGATTTGGACAAAATCAAATGAAAAAAATCACCCAAAAACTACAAAAAAAATTAAAAAAAATGCAATAAAATAAATGAGAACATTGTAGAGTAGTATATTCTTTTTTTTTTAATATAATTTTATAATATTGCAAAATTAATAAAATAAGTACTACCCACATAAGTAATATTGACCTTGACATCCTTATATCAAACCCACATAAAATCTCATTAAGTGGATTTTGAAATATTATTAAAAATCTTATTTAATAGAGTTCTCAATAAGAAAAATATTCTTTAATATAGAAATGATGGAATAAAAGACTAAAACCACCTTAAATGTTTTCAACATACATTTTTTAATCATAATATACTTTACAAAAATACATATAAACACAAATGGTATATTATAGTTCTAATTATTTTTCATTAATTTATATAATTATATGTCCTATTAATTTAAAAATATAAAATTAATCTAAATAAAAAAAATTATATAATCCTATAAGAATATAAAATTGTTATAAAGTATTTCTATTTACCTTAAAAAGAGAAGCTTTTTAAAATACAATAGTTTTGTTGAGTTAAAATATTAGGAAGGTTGGTAGTGTGACAAATATTTTGAGTGGCAATCCAAGAGAAAGTGTTTTTCATCTTCAACTCTCTTAGTGTCACAAAGATTACACTCTCTTTCATCCTAAGGCATTTTAAGAATTGTCAATTTCACTATGGAGCTCATAAGAATTTGTTCTTATTTTAGCAATGCTTTTTTTTTCTTTACACTTGTCAAAACAAAGAGATAATTTTAATCTTCTAAATTATGGTTGATTACCTTCTTATAATACCTTAATTTTCTTTTTTCCTCTATCTCTTTATCAAACCACATTTTCTCCTTAAATTTTGATTCAATAATATTTTTAATAGTATCCTTATTGTGAAAAATGGTCTATTCCATGATTCCACAATGGCTTATCCAAGACTAGGCATCTTTAAGCCATCCTCGCTTCAACCAAAGGTGGTTATGGTTGGAAATTGAAGCAATTATACATTAGGTATCTAGTCATAATCATGCTCTTTATGGGGGAAAGGCTTGCCTCTAAGAGGAGGATTGGATAAGACATATTTCATTTAATTTTGAGATTAAAGGTTATAAAATTATTTCGGATTTGCTCTATCTTTCTCCATGATTCTTGAGAGATATTGAATCCCCAAAATTCACATCCATATAGAATAGCAGAAGTAACAATAGTCTCAAAGAGGAGTTTTTATTATCCCATATCTAAGGATCGTCTGATTTACAATTGTTTTCAAGCCCATAATAAGATTTCCATCCTCTTTTATCCTTTTTTCAATGCTATAATTCGAATTGTGCTTGTGGCAAATATTGATTCTTGCATGATATTTGTTTGAAGTCACTTCCTCCAAATTATTGGTTTCAATTTTTCGATTTTAGTTATGCATCTAAAATCAAAATGCATTACTCTTACCAAAAAATTTCTCACAATTTTTACAAACATGGTATTAAACAATATCATTAGCATTATTCCTCATTAGTCCCCGCCTTCCGAGAATGATTCAATTTTTATTTAAACGTGTTTTGACTTAAATCTTGAAATTATACTAAAATTTTCACTTAGTTTTGAAAAATGGTTTACTTTGTGGGATGAAGGGTTTGAAAAGACTATTTTCATATGGTTTTGAAAATGCTTGTTAATAAAGAAAAGAATTTATAGAAATAAATAATCAAAAAATTGATAATGTAATAATATTGTAGAGGCATTCTATTAATAAAAGTAGAAAACATATAAATTCTTAAAAACTACTACAGTATGTACAACCACTTTGTTTTCAGCTTGTTGTGGAAGGCATGGTTCTTGATCAACTTGATCAATTTATGCTTATTTCTTCACTTAAGGTTTGTTCATAATTTCACTTTAAGTTACACTATATTATATGTATAACTAAGTTCAACACAACCATGTTCACTCAACAATAGGAACATGCCTAATACTTATACATTGTAAATATTTCAATACTTAGCCAACACAAAGAAAAGGAAGGAACATAACATTCATCCAAGGTAAGCAACTAGACTACATAATTATAGGTTACAATCCACATGGATTTCTTAGTCTTATTTATATTAAGAATGTTCCAAAGTACAACAAAGAAGGGCCAACTACCTACAACTCATTTACAAACCATAACTACACAAAACACAACTACATACAAGAACAGTGAATCCAATCTCTGAGCCAACCATTCATGTTTTCTTCTTCTTCTCATTTAGTTAGTGCAATTCCTCCTATTGTGCTAACTGTGAACTTAGCACCATCCAAAAATCTCTTTCAGATTAGAATGAATGACCGATGCCTTTCTTCTCTCCTTAGCACCTTTGAGGCATTACATTTTTATATGAGACTTTCCTTTCACTTGCAATCCCCTTCATTCTAAGATGGACCCATGTGCCATTCGTCAACTTTATTTCCTTTAGTTCCTTGTATGCCTACTATCTGCATACAACAAGTGTCCCCAATTGCACCCAATGCATACAAGAACACTCGACATTGCACCCAAGTGTGTCCAAGTGCATCGGCGTGTGCCTAACGTAACACCAATGACTAAGGCATGTTCATCCCTTTAGGTCTACACATTTGTATCGTGCACCCAAGGCATCCCAACTTGTATAAAGGAACCATGAGACAGTTCCCCACTTTGGCATTCATCCATTGATTAGATATACAACGTCTAGCATTGCAACCTTCTATAGCAACCCTCCACACCCACTTAGACAATGTGCCTATTGTGATCTGAAGGTGGAGGCCTTACACCTACTCACCACAAATTCTTTGTTCTATCGAGCCATTTAGTAATTTCAGTGGAGAAAAGGCTATTTTAGCACTAACAAACTTAGGAAGTCGTTTCACTTCCTTGGACTAAGATGCCACTATTTACCGTTCTACAACTCTTACTTGATACACCACCATCTATTGGCCTGCTACATAGCTTACTTGAAAGATTACTTTGTTTGCCTAATTGAGGAATCCAAAGTGGCTAAAAGAAAGGCCTTTCAATGGCTCCGAAGAATATTGTTACTGTGTTTATGAACATAGGTTACAAAGGTTTTTCATGTCCTATTTAAATGCCAAGGTTGCAGAACTAGAAAAACCAAGTGGTTTAATAAAATCATCTTGGGTCCCCAGCTTATAAAATATATGGAAGCCAAAATAGGGAAAAGATCAAAGATAGATTTAATAATGGGATTTCACTAGGCATTCATTCTACCACTATTAAGTATAAATACTATACATTACAATATTGGCATTTACTTACTATTTTGTATACATGTTTCCATCTAACTCATTTACACACAATTAGTACAATGCATGGAATGAAGGGGATAAGTGTCACAAGAATGACGCACAAATAGATAACAATCTATTATCCCCCTCTGAGGTCATGGAATTGCTTTAGTCCTTGATCCTGAAAAAAATTCGAAGCTATGACAAAAATCCAACCATTCTCAATGCTCTCAATGTATATATGGACACAATGAGCGCTCACATGGACAAGGCCCAATAGTAGTTGAAGAAGAATGTGGCAATGTACATCCCCACCGTGACCAACTTCATGGACATCCTAGTGGGAAACAAGGTCTATTTGGACAATGACACAACACCGAAGTAAAATCTAGCAAGTTCTCTAGAGAACATACACTTGGCCCCGGAGAGCCTTAGCCTCAACAAGAGCATCAAGTTGTTAAGGACATACTCTTTCAAGATATTTGGGTTGACCTTCCCATTGTCAACATAGACCTTGTACCTCTACAACAACGTGTACCTCTGATCCGAAATCAGATCCAGAAGCCTGATAGGGCTTGAAAAATGATCAAAAATGAAAGTGCTCGGAATGCGAAGAAACCTGTTCCATTGCGTTCGTGTCGTCTTCCTGATTCCGGTGGTATATTTACTTTGTCAAACGGGCTCCGTATGGAGAAGATATCGCGTTATGTCCGAAAAGTCAAACAGGGAAAAAAGGGGATGACTGTACAGTCCGTACAGTCCACATGTCATGCTGACTGTGTAGAATGTACGGTCCGTACAACTGACGTGGAGAGTACAGAATGCGACATGTGGCAGCCTCATATGATGACACGTGGCAGCACCAAGAGGCGACACGTGTCAGGCGGATTCGGGCATACGGAGATACAGTTGGACTAATCCCGAGGTGACACATGTCACCACTGAAAGGGTGACATGTGGCATGGGTGACGTCAGCAGCTGACGTGGCAGGCTAACAGAGCAGTACGACAGGGCTGACGCAGCAGGTTGAGGTGGAAGTACGACAGTTGACGTGGACGAATCACAGGCTGGCAAGTGGCAGTGTGGCAGGTTGACGTGGCATACACGTGAGCCAATCAGCGTATGACGCGTGTCGTGTTTTGGTTGGTGGTTAAGGTGCCACGTGGCCCAGTCGTAGGCTGCCACGTGGCACCCCGTCATTGGTTATTGGTTTATTGTAAAATTTGGCATGGCCGAGGGTCGAACTCGTGACCTCCCGGAGGCGAATGGACTGGAAGAACGGGCTAGCCACCCAGGCGGCCGGTAGAACCTGTTATCCATATGACATATTTTGTATTTAACTTTCGTTATGGTTCCGGTTGGCGGAGGAAAGGGGCGGGGCTTAGCCCCAGCCCTCGGTCCAACAATCAGTGTATATGACCACACGACGAACCCGGAGCTGAACCAACAAACACGCGGTGGTTGGATTCGTTAGCCGTGGTTCCATTTACATGCCAATAAAACCGGGGGCTTACCCTATGTAAACGCGCGGGTGGGTGTAACCAATAGCCCCATGGCCATATGGCCTATGTATACGTCATAAGAATTGGGGGTTAGTGCCAATGGGAAGGGGCCAACGCGTGAGGCGCGTGGCCACATGGGGCAGCATACGACCGAGAAAGGGGTGCACGCATGGAATAAAGGAGCTTGCGCCCAATATAATGTATAAAGTGGGTTTTATAACAAAAATTTGTTTTTTTATTATTATTAAACCTATTTTTAGTTGATTCCTTCCATTTTTGGGGGATATTGGGCATTTTTGGAGGCCAAATTCTTGGAGGAAGTTGGAGCTGAGAAACCAACTTCAAGGATATATAAACCAGGCCTGTTTGAGGCCATAGGCAGTCAGTCAGAGCAGAGTTATGCTGGAGAAAAGCCAAGCCAAAGTCAGGTTGATGCAGAAAAGCTTTTGAGGAGGAGACGCTGTCGGACCGTTTCTGGGAACTCAGGACGTCCGTTTTGCATGTCGTTTTCTTTGTAGGGTTCTAGAGATCTGGACGAACAAGACTAGATCAGTATTGTAGCCATTTGGCATTGTAGCGATGTACTTTTGAGCATTTGAACAGAAATAAAGAAGCCTCCCCCACAGAGAAAAGCCCCAGAGACGTAGGCAAAAGTTGTGCCAAACTCCGTTATCAATCTGCGTGTTATGTTTTGTTGTTTATTCTTTCATTTCAGATCCGCATATGTGTATTTGGCTGTTACAATTTTTCTTCTTTCCTCATTCTTTCACTAAGTTCTCAAATGGTTAATTAACGCATGAAAAATTAAACCTCAACCATAGTCATTTAAAAGATCCTACGAATCAAGTGGTATCAGAGCTAGTTCACGTTTGGATTTGAGTTGCATGTTAACCGGGGAAAATCTATAGCATGGTGAAGGCAAGCTTGTTGCAGAGAATACATTAATTGGATTGAGAATAAGAGCTTCTCACAAAGAGAAGATGGCATCAGAAGAAGGGATTTCTCAAGAAGAGAAAGAGTTCCGGAAAACATTCCATGCTATGTCGGAGATGGTGACAGTTTTGTATGAAGATTATTTAGAACGAAAGCGACCAGTTTTGGGTAATTATTCAAAAGGAAAAAGTGAAGAGGAA
Organism: Picea sitchensis; assembly: GCA_010110895.2. Lineage (NCBI taxonomy): Eukaryota > Viridiplantae > Streptophyta > Pinopsida > Pinales > Pinaceae > Picea > Picea sitchensis. Next base: position 61,649 of record SNQJ01S0037164.1, on the reverse strand, counting down.
GAGG
>SNQJ01S0037164.1:40436-61595 GCA_010110895.2 Picea sitchensis | reverse complement strand
TAAATGGCGGGAATGATAAATCTACTGCGTTCGCTTCCAACATACACTGCACAATGTCCCTTGGGAACATCTGTAGGCAGAGCACTGCATGATCTTGCCACAACCTCATCTTTCATTGTGAAATATCGTGTCTTCTTTGGAGAGAGGCGATACCCAATTCCCTTATAGCCATGGGCAACCTTACAAAATGCTCTGATGATCTGCTTCAAAAGAAGAACATGAGGATTCCTCATCCTTCTTGCTATTGATTTCAGAAGAAAAATAATTATCTATGAAAACAAGGGATGGAAAGTTTGCACAAGACTGGTAAGACAATACATTCGTTCTCTCTATATATAAGCACATAAAATTGGCATCCACATCATAATTAATAGTCATATGATTAGTCCTAACTTGATATTGTACTAACAAATTGCTCGACCACGTATTTAATGTCAATCTGCTGTCTAAGTGAAACCAAATACTAACGCGAATAGGAAGACAGGACCGTGGTACTGGTGCTCCATGAATTTTTTTTCTGTTGACGGACAAATGCATGTGATCTGTCTCATTCGTTCACTAGTATGCATCGCTAGATTTGAGCAGAAAAGGGCCCGCGTTCACGTGGGGCTGGCTCTGCAGATTCAATTGAAACCCCAAAACTTTTGTGATTGGCGGCGTTCACAGCTTCATGCTAATGGATTTAGATTTGAGCAGAAGAGGCCCCGCATTCACGTGGGGCGGGTTCTTTAGGTTCAGTGGAAGACCCACAAAACTTTGGTTGTTGTCGGCGTTCATAGCTTCATGCTAATGGAATTAGTTTTACGTTAATGGCGCTGTTATAGAGTTTGGTGAAAATAAACATTGAAAAACTATCCACCCACTATAGTCCTTTGAAGTTTGGACAGGTTTGATCTCCATTGAAATATAAAAGTTTTATTCTAATGTGAATTGATTGTAAGTTTAACCAAACGCTGTTGGTCAGGCTATGGTCTGGTGGGATGTGATCCGTCGGGTGGTAAACGAGTGAGAGTTTACTACAATGTTTCAGTTGTAAGACTTAATCATAAGCTGTTGGTCGCGCTCTGGTGGGTAGGGTAGTAGACTAGTGGGAATCTTGTCTGGCAAGAGACGGAATTCGAGCCCGTCACTTCCAGGTTATGAGTCTAGCGACCTGTCAGGAATTTATTACAATCAGAAGGTGTTTTTGTAAATTTGTGTAGGGAAAGATTACGAGTTATCTAGGAGATTAGTGTGCAAAGTTAATTAAAAAAAAAGATATTGGTTAAATGTTTTATTTTTGGGGTTTTTTTTGTTGGAATCTGGTTATGTAAATTTGGACAAAATTGTTATTTTCTGTTGTTTAAATTGCATTTTTCAATAGATAAATGAATTCAGTGGGCTGAAAAATCTCCTAGATACTTGGATTATACAAACTTAACCACTTGACTGAAAAAAAATAGGATTATATAAGTTTTAGACTTTATAGCAATTTCATGGTACAATTAATATTCGATTGGATAGAAACACTTTATATCAATGCTTATTTTTTTCTTTACACTTGTCAAAGAGATCATTTTAATCTTCTAGATTATGGTTGATTACGTTTTTATAATACCTTATTTTTCTTTTTTCCTCTAACTCTTTATCAAACCATATTTTCTCCTTAAATTTTGATTCAATAATATTTTTAATAGTATCCTTATTGTGAAAAATGGTCTATTCCATGATTCCACAATGGCTTATCCAAGAGAAGAAGAAGAAGAAGAAGAAGTGGTGGTTTATCCGACCTTACGAAGGTAAAGGATTACTTAGAATTTGTTTATGAGAATTTGTTCTTATTTTAGCAATGCTTATTTTTTTCTTTACACTTGTCAAAACAAAGAGATCATTTTAATCTTTTAGATTATGGTTGATTACCTTCTTATAATACCTTAATTTTCTTTTTTTCTCTGACTCTTTATCAAACCACATTTTCTCCTTAAATTTTGACTCAATAATATTTTTAATAGTATGCTTATTGTGAAAAATGGTATATTCCATGATTCCACAATGGCTTATCCAAGACTAGTCATCTTTAAGCCATCCCCACTTCAACCAAAGATGGTCATGGTTGGAAATTGAAGCAATTTTAGGAAGCCTCTTGTCTCCCATGTTGTTTAACTTGTTCTTATACATTAGGTATCTAGTCATAATCATGCTCTTGATGGGGGAAAGGCTTGCCTCTAAGAGGAGGATAGGATCAGACATATTTCATTTAATTTTGAGATTAAAGGTTATAAAATTATTTCGGATTTGCTCTATCTTTCTCCATAATTCTTGAGAGATATTGAATACCCAAAATTCACATCCATATAGAATAGCAGGAGTAACAATAATCTCAAAGAGGAGTTTTTATTATCCCATATCCAAGGATTGACTGATTTACAATTGTTTTCAAGCCCATAATAAGCTTTCCATCCTCTTTTATCCTTTTTTCTATGCTATAATTCTAGTTGTGCTTGTGGAAAATATTGATTCCAGCATAATATTTGTTTGAAGTCACTTCCTCCAAGTTGTTGGTTCCAATTTTTCGATTTTAATTATACATCTAGAATCAAAATACATTACTCTTACCGAAAAAATTCTCACAATTTTTACAAACGTGGTATTAAACAATATCATTCTAGAAATATCATTAGCATTATTCCTCATTAGTCCCCGCCTTCCAACGTTTTTTATTTAAACGTGTTTTGACTTAAATCTTGAAATTATACTAAAATTTTCACTTAGTTTTGAAAAATGGTTTACTTTATTGGATGAAGGGTTTGAAAAGACTATTTTCATATGGTTTTGATAATGTTTGTTAATAAAGAAAAGAATTAATAGAAATAAATAATCAAAAAAATTGAAAAATTGATAGTGTAATAATATTGTAGAGGCATTCTATTAATACAAGTAGAAAGCATATAAATTCTTAGAAACTACTACATTATGTACAACCACTTTGTTTTCACCTTGTTGTGGAAGGCGGGGTTCTTGATCAACTTGTGCTTATTTCTTCACTTAAGGTTTGTTCATAACTTCACTTTAAGTTACACTATATTATATATACAACTAAGTCCAACAAAACCATGTTCACTCAACAATAGGAACATGCCTAATACTTATACTTTGCAAATATTTCAATACTTAGCCAACACAAAGAAAAGGAAGGAACATAACATTCATCCAAGGTAAGCAACTAGACTACATAACTATAGGTTACAACCCACATGGATTCCTTAGTCTTATTTATATTAAGAATGTTACAAAGTACAACAAAGAAGGGCCAACTACCTACAACTCATTTACATACTATAATTACACAAAACAAAACTACATACAAGAACAGTGAATCAAACCTCTGAACCAACCATTCATGTCTTCTTCTTCTTCTCACTTAGTTAGTGCAATTCCTCCTATTGTGCCAACTGTGAACTTAGCACCATCCAAAAAGCTCTTTCAGATTAGAATGAATGACCATTGCCTTTCTTCTCTCCTTAGCACCTTTGAGGCATTACATTTTTATATGAGACTTTCCTTTCACTTGCAATCCTCTTCATTCTAAGATGGACCCATGTGTCATCCGTCAACTTTATTTCTTTTAGTTCCTTGTCTGCCTACTATCTGCATACAACAAGTGTGCCCAATTGCACCCAGTGGATACAAGCACACTCTACATTGCACCCAAGTGTGTCCAAGTGCATCAACGTGTGCCTAACGTAACACCAATGAATAAGGCATGTTCATCCCTTTAGGTCTACACATTTGTCTCGTGCACCCAAGGCATCCCAACTTGTATAAATGAACCATGGGATAGTTCACCACTTTATCCTTCATCCATTGATTAGATATACAACATCTAGCATTGCAACCTTCTATAGCAACCCTCCACACCCACCTAGACAATGTGCCTACTGCAATATGAAGGTGGAGGCCTTACACCTACTCACCACAAATTCTTTGTTCCATTGAGCCATTTAGTAATTTCAGTGGAGAAAAGGCTATTTTAGCACTAACAAGCTTAGGAAGTCGTTTCACTTCCTTGGACTAAGATGCCACTATTTATTGTTCTACAAATCTTACTTGATACACCACCATCTATTGGCCTGCTACATAACTGACTTGAAAGATTATTTTGTTTGCCTAATTGAGGAATCCAAAGTGGCTAAAAGAAAGGCCTTTCAATGGCTTTGAAGAAGATTGTTATTGTGTTTATGAACAGAGGTTACAAAGGTTTTTCATGTCCTATTTAAATGCCAAGGTTGCACAACTAGAAAAATCAAGTGGTTTAATAAAATCATCAATCTTGGGTCCCCAACTTATAAAATATATGGAAGCCAAAATAGGGCAAAGATCAAAGATAGATTTCATAATGGGATTTCACTAGGCATTCATTCTACCACTATTAAGTATAAATACTATACATTACAATATTGGCACTTACTTACTATTTTGTATACATGTTTCCATCTAACTCGTTTACACACAATTAGTACAATGCATGGAACGAAGGGGATAAGTGTCACAAGAATGACGCACAAATAGATAACAATCTATTATCCCCCTCTGAGGTCATGGAATTGCTTTAGTCCTTGATCCTGAAAAAATTTCGAAGCTATGACAAAAATCCAGCCATTCTCAATGCTCTTAATGTACATATGGACACAATGAGTGCCCACATGGACAAGGCCCAATAGTAGTTGAAGAATAATGTGGCAATGTACATCCCTAACGTGACCAACTTCATGGACATCTTAGTGGGAAACAAGGTCTATTTGGACAATGACACAACACTGAAGTAAAATCTAGCAAGTTCTCTAGAGAACATACACTTGGCCTCGGAGAGCCTTAGCCTCAACAAGAGCATCAAGTTGTTGAGGACACACTCTTTCAAGATATTTGGGTTGACCTTCCCATTGTCAACATAGACCTTATACCTCTACAACAATGTGTACCTCCTTGGCCCTTTATAAGTCACAAGTTTCTAGTATATCCGACTTTTGGGCTATTGTATATTCTCTTGTGTTATTTCCCATCGTTTAAAAAAAACGTGTACCTCTACAACAAGTTGAGTGTGCTCAATTTTTTGTCACTAAAAAATTATTATCTAGAGAGATTCTTCCTATATTGTATGTATATATTATTCAAGCCTCTGAATTTGTTTTTCTCATACTATCAAAGGAACGATAAATAAGTCGTTCCCTAAACAAATTCAAATGATTAATCAATTTATTTGTACGCAAAAACATAAGTTTCCCTTCCAAATTCCATTTCATGAGACAATTGGAAAAACAAGAGTATTTATTAAGTCCCTAGAGTTCATTTGATAGCTTGTCTTTGTTTCAATTTGTTCTACAATTGGGGAATGTATAGAAATGTGTACGCATATAGTCGATGCCCATAGGGATTTGGTTTCTATAAACCAGAGTTTTTCCAAGGTTAGGTTAGAGAACAGTCCTAGTGCACGAGTACCCTATCATTTAAGAATCAAAATCTTGTTTTATTCTGAAGAACATACAACAAAGGTCCACAATGATTATGGAATTTTGATTCAATGAGAGGTATAATAATATAACATATTTTAACATTGTTTTTATCAATTTATAAACAATTCCGAGTCTTCTTTGATTTTCCATTGAAATTTTGTGAAGTTAATGGGAAATTAATGTCTCACAAAAGCAATACAATAATGGAAAATTAATGTCTCACAAAAGCATTACAATAATGGGAAAATAATGTCTCATGAAAACAATACAATATTATATCAATGTATTTAAAGAAAGAAATCAAATGTCCTAACCGTGTCAAGATTAGTCATTTTATTATTGTGGAGTTGATCGGAAAATTATATGTTCCGCAAAATCAATATAGGAACATTGAGCGAGTATTTCAATACTTAGTCAACATAAATCAAAGGAAGGAACAAAACATTTGTCCAAGTAAAAAAATTAGATTACACAATGATAGGGGACATCCCACAGAGATGCCTTAGTTTTATTGATATGAAAAATTCTACAATGTACAATAGAGGAGGGCCAACTGCATGTGGTTCATTTATAAACTACAATTACACAAGGCAGAAATGTATATAATAATGGTAAATCTAACCCATGAAACAACCACAAGTATACCTTCTGAAGGTCTTTTCTTTTTCTTTTTCTCACTCAGCTAGTGCAAAGCATCCTATTGTGCCAATTGTGAACTTAGGACCAACCACAAATATCTTTTAGACTAGAATGAATGACACCTCCCATCATTTCCATGTTCAAGAACACTAAGCATTGGTTAGAAGAGATTAACTATATTATAGAAGTCAATAAAGGTTATCCCATTTCCCCTACCCTTTTTGGCATATACGTTGACAAGTCAGAAAGTTGTTTGGAAGAAGTGGGTTGTGTCGTCCCAATTCTTGTTAGTATAGTCATCATTATTCTACTTTAAACCAATGATATTTTTATTATGGAAATAAGTCACTGTGATCTCAGAAAGAAACTAATAATCCTAAAGGATTTCTACTCTAGTATGAGTATGACTACTAACACTGACAAAATGAAAGTTATGATATTTAAATACAAAGATTACTTACAATACTTTTGTATATGAAAACAACAAATTGGAGGAAGTGTCTTCATACAAATATCTCTAGATTGATATTCATTACAAGATCAACTAGAACTCTAGCATTGAAAAATTGATAAATGGACGGTGGAAAGCTTATCATGGGCTTGAAAAAAATTGTAAATAAATGAACCTTTGGATATGGGATAAGAAAAAAATCCTCTTTGATAATCTCATCACTCATGTTGTTTTATATGGATGTAAAGTTTGGGGAGGTAGTATCTCTAGAGAATCATGGAGCAAGATATAGTAGATCCAAACAAATTTTATCACTTATAATATCAAAATTAAAGGAAATACACCCTATCATATACTCCTCATAGAAGAAATCCTTTCCCCCATTGATAGCACGACTATGACCAATTACCTATTGTATTGAAACAGGTTAAACAACATGGAAGACAAGAGGCTCCCCAAATTTGATTCAAACTCTAGCCAAAACCACCTTTGGCTCGAGCATGGATGGAATAAATAGGTGTAGTCTTAGATAAATAATTGGGAAATGAAGGAAGATATCATTCTGAAGGATAAGTATAATACTAAAATTATTATTACATCTAAATTTTAGGAGAAATTGTGATGTGATATAAATAATTAGAGGGTAAAAGAAAATTAGGATACTATAAGGAAGTGATCACCAATAATATGGAAGATCATAAGTATCTCTTTGTTCCAACTAGTATAAAGAAAAAAAAAATCAACATTGCTAAAATAATAACAAACTCTCACAAGATCCATAATGAAACTAGGCATTGGACAATTCTCAAAACTCCTTAGGATGAAATAATCTGTCATCTTTGTGACACTAAGAGGGTTGAGTATGAAAAGCACTTTTTCTTAGAATATTCGATGTACACCTAGGTCAAATATCAATTTCAAAATATTTGTCACACTACCAACCTTCCTAACCTCTTTGAAAACTTCTCTTAATGCTTTCAAGGACATCAATGAAATTATAAAGAAATCCTAGTAATCTCTTACCTTAGTTGTAGAAATTTTTGGAAATAAACTGTGTAAATAGTTTTGAAATATCCAACATTCTGAGTGGACATCCCACCCATCATGAGGGATAAGAGAAGCTAAGTGATTTGAAAAGATTATGTTGAAAAGTAAATATAAAGGGTTAAAATCAGGAAATAACTATTGGAAAAGGACCATTGTGAATAAAATACAAAATTTAAGTTAATTAAATACAATTGGAAATGTTATAATTAAATAATTTATAATGTAGAGGATATGAACCAATAAATTATTAATGGGGAAGGGAACATGGAATTAAGATATACAAATTAAGGAGAACATAAGCAATATGGTATTAGAAGTAAATTCGATTGAACCATAAAATGATTGCGAGGATAATGATAATCAAATAATAAATAAATGCACACAAGCAAGTTAAAATAGAAAGAGATTAAAACAAAATATTGAGTGACTATAAAGAGAGAAAGGCCTTGATAAAAACCAAGGTTTAATTGAGATATGACAAACTCAGAGGATGTTCGAGTGAGAGAAGGATCGACACTAAAGAATTTTGTGTGTGTGTGTGTGGGCGTGTGTGTAGTTAAAAAGGAATAAAATATAGGCTTAATGATATAGGTATCGAATGAGGGGTTTTCATGACTGTCTGAGTTTGTAGCTATCTTGTTTATTGAATTTATTGGGGTGTTGTTACACACAAAATTTGCACACTTCCTAGTGTCGTACTAAGTGTCGCACTTATGTCACTATTTCATTAAGTGTTGCAATTATGTATAGTTGTTTTGTTGAGTGTCGTAGTTCCAAAATGACACTTCCCTAAGTGTATCATTTATGTTTCACCACTCCAACACCATGTAATAACACTTTTTCATCATCCCTATCCATTGAAGAGAAGAAAAACCCATTTTGAAGGTTGAAAACATGAATTTTACTCTCAATTTTTGGCTTAGTTGGAGCATTGATTACCCCTTGCTATCGCTCAGGGAGCATCACTCTTAGGGTGACACCCCTTGATACACCAACAGGGTGCATAGCCAATTCCTCCTACCAATGTCACTAGGAGCGTCAGCTTTGTTAAGACTGTTTTAACCAACCCCACCTTATTTTATGGTTTGACTCCGAGATACCTTTGGTGGTTATGATCAAGGGATGATTCATAGGATCGAGTCTCTCCTTTTTGGGTAATAAATCCTAACTTATGGAGGAAATATATCTACCTTCCCTTGATATTCTAAGTTGCTTGAACATACCAAAGCCTCTATATAAACAAGTTTTCTCAAGGGTGAAGGAGATTAGAAAGAATTAAGGTCTGAAGTATACAAAAAATTTGTTTCATCTGTCAGCATACACTAAGGGGATGGATAGGAGGAGCATTGGAGGAGGCTTGTAGCACATTATGATTGTAAGATCCATTATTTCTCATATTAATAAACTTAGCCTATTTCCCTATTTTCATCTCTTTTCAAGTTTATGTGTGAATTATTGTGGCCCAGTTACCATAGTTTTTATCTAACTTGTTACAAGTAGAAAAATAAGAGGATAGTTATATTTCTTTGCAGGTAGAATACATTTGGATATGGACTGGATCCAACACCGAAACGATAAAGAGCACTGAGGAAAACCAACAAGAAAAGGTTCTTCTTTATTCTCCTCTTCCTCTTTTATTTCATGCGTAAATAGATGGAAATCTGGAATGTTAGTGTCCACTTGTTCTAGTTGTCTTAGTTGAAGAAAACCCAACTAAGGGGAGCTAAACCTATCCATAGGGTGATATTTCTCACAACATTTTTTGGTGACTCCATTGGGTATTACTAAAGAAGGACGTCCCTTTCATTTGGGATTACCAATCTCAATGATCATTTGATGCTCTCAAGCATGATTTGATGCATACACCATTCTTACATCCCCCCAACTATATGAGAAATTATATCCTTTACTTGGCCTCCTCTACTTCCACTATTTCCATGGTTTTATTTCAAGAGAACAACGGTGACACATAACATGTGGTCTATTACTTGAGAAAAATCCTCATTGGCCCTGAACTCCGATATTTACATGTTGAGAAGTTGGCTTTGGCAACTATTATTGTTGTTCAAATATATCACCATTACATCCTACTTCGCAAAACCATAGTTATTGTTGATTCGAACCCCATGTATCATATTCTTACTCGTCAAGTACTAGGGGGAAAATACTCTAGGTGGATCATTATTCTTCAGGAATTCGATCTCGATTTTTCTAAATCGACATCAAAGAAAGATTTGGTATTTGTTGACTTAATCTGTGACTTTCCCCATATCGATGTAGAAACTAAGCCATTTGACTCATTGCTAGATAATTCATTGTTCCTCATCAGTACCTCTGATCCTTGGTATGGAAACATTATGCTATATCTCTAGACCCAATTTTTTCAGCCTAATGTATCATGTGAGGAACTCCATCACATTCGACATCATGCTACATGTTATCTTATCATTGGGGACACTCTCTATCACCATGGTATCGATACCATTCTTTGATGGTGTTTAACTCATCAAGAGGTTGAACCCGTATTGAATGACTGTCACTCAGGAGCATGTAGTGGTCATGTTTCTGGGATGGCTACAACTCAAAAAATTCTACATGCAGGGTACTTTTGGCCATCGATCTTTAAAGATTGTATTGATGTCGTTAAAAACTTCCCACCTAGTCAAATATTTCAAAAGAAAGTGTTAAATTATGAGCTTGATTTCTTATGCGAATTAATTCTTTTATTTTATTCAACACTTTGATTCCATCTTAATACACTTCAACAATATCAAATCATGATTGAACAACAATAGCTATGTATATGAGTAAGCATGCACATCAACAACACATATACCCTGGGGAAACCCTGTACAGGGAGAAAACCCCCAAAAAACGATATTCCTTTATTGCATTAATAATGTAAGATCACTTACAAATATCCACCATGAATGTTCTGCTCTTAAATAGCTTGCCAATATGACTCTGACCTGACAAAGACCTAAAATACCTTGTTGAAATACACCTATTATATGATGTCTCTATTGTTGATATATATCCCTAATATGTTTCTTTGGTATGCTGCCTCTTTATCACTGATATGTGCCTCTATTGCTTCACCCTTAACTTGCATATCAAAACTATGTTTAAGAGAGGGGTCGACCTCTGCTTATATAGGCTGAAGAGGAGAGGCTCAAAATAGTAAATTGTTTGCATGCTTTAATCATTACTCAACTTCATACTTTAGTTCAAACTTAGAACTAGACTTGAGACTAGTATACTTTAGTTCGAAAATAGAACTAGACTTGAGACTTCAGTTACAACTCAACGTTGAACTTTAGTTCGAAAATAGAACTAGACTTGAGAATGGTATACTTTAGTTCAAAAATAGAACTAGACTTGAGAATGGTATACTTTAGTTCAAAAATAGAACTAGACTTGAGACTTCAGTTACAACTCATCATTACACTTTAGTTCGAAAACAAAACTAGACTTGAGATTTCAGTTACAAATCAGCATTACACTTTAGTTCAAAAATAGAAATAGACTTGATACTTCAGTTGCAACTCAACATTACACTTTAGTTCGAAAATATAACTAGACTTAAGACTTCAATTACAACTCAACATTACTCTTTAGTTTGAAAATAGAACTAGACTTGAGACTTCAATTACAAATCGACACTTTACAAGGCAATTCGAAATTCTCTTCATGGTGGATAATTTTACACATGCCAAAAGCACTAGATCAATACATTTATATCATTTTCAATATTAGGAATATTGTTTGTTTCTAGCTCATAGGAATTTTATATTCAACCTAACTTTTGCTAGGTGCCTTGACTTTTTCTCATGGCTCACAAAGCTTGACTAGGTTCACAAAGGTTGTATGTTCCCCCTGACTTTTTCACTAGTCTATCTATGCTCACAAAAGTTGTACGTTCCCCCTGAATTTTGCACTAGACTGTCTATGCTCATAGAGGTTGTACATTCCCCCTGAATTTTTCATTAGACTCACATAGAATCTCGTTTTTCCTGACTTTTGGTTTGACTCACAGAGGTTGTACGTTCCCCCTGGCTTTTGTCAATACCTCACAAGACTGGTTGATTCTCCAAATATCCTTGGGTAGCCTCAGGGTGGCCCATATGGCCTCTCATTGGAGGATGAATTTCGATCCTGCCAAATTTAACACTCCCTCTCAGCGAGGGAGTCATTCTCAACCACACCAAGATTTCCTCTCAGCTACACAAACTATCTCGAGGTCAGAGGCTTGGTCAGGATATCAGCTACCTGGCTATGTACTGTAACTTTACAGTTTTTCTCTAGACCAAGTCTCGGATGTAGTGGTACCTCATGTCAATATGTTTTGACCTGTCGTGAAATACCCGGTTCTCTGTCAATTTTATGCAATTTTGATTATCACAGTGAACCATGATCATCTCGAACTTGTCACCAAACAACCCAGAAACAAATTTTATGAGCCATATTGCTTCCTTACTAGCATCATTTGATGCAATGTACTCAGCCTTTGTTGTAATTTGTGCAATGTATCCTTGCTTCAGGCTTGACCAAGAGATCATAGCGGATCCTAAACTGAAGCAGTATCCGGAAGTACTCTTCCGATCCACTGGGCTTCCTGCCCAGTCAACATCTGCACACCCATGCATAAATAAAGCACCAATAGATGTATATATCAGACCATAAGTAATGGTCCCTCTGAGATATCTCAAGATTTGCTTTGCTACCACCCAGTGTCTCTGTCTCGGTTCAGTCATGAACTGACTCATTGCAATCACTGCATAGCATATATCTGACCTAGTGTGGATAATGTACATCATTGATCCAATCAACTGCCTATACATGGTGGGATCCACCAAATATGAACCTGTGTCATAATTATGCAACTTCCTCAGGTTGGTAACCATCGGAGTAGACATGGATTTGCAATCCATCATACCAAACCTATTTAGTACATCCACTGTGTATTTTCCTTATGCCAGAAATATCTCGCCCTGTCTTTGCGATACTTCCAATCCTAGGAAGTAATGCATCAAGCCTAAGTCTTTCATCTCGAATTCTAAGGTTATCTCCCTCTTACACCAGGCTATTAGCCCTTAATCTCATGTTAGAAAGAGATCATCAACATACAATATTAGTATAATAGGTTGGTTACCTCTTACCTTGAAGTATAGATTTTCATCAACATCACTTTTATGAAATCCCAGGCTTTTAAGAAAGCCATCAATCCTGTCATACCAAACTCTGGGATCCTGCTTAAGACCATACAAGGCCTTCTTTAGCTTGCATACATGAGTGCCTTTGTTATGTAGTACAAAACCATCTGGTTGTTCCACAAAGACCTCTTGTTCAATATTTCCATTCAATAATGTTGTTTTTACATCCATCTAATGTAGCTTCCAACCAAGAACATGAGCTAAAGAAATAATAGTTCGAATGGAGGTATACCTGGCTACAGGAGAAAAAGTCTCTTCGTAGTCAATTCCTTCTTTCTGAGTGAAGACTTGGGCTACAAATCTTTCTTTGAACTTTTCCATGCTTCTATCAGTTGCATGTTTGATCTTATAGATCCATTTGGAAGAAACCACTGATTTGTCTTTTGGCCTCGACACAATGTCCCAAACATTGTTCTTTATAATAGACCCTTATTCCTCTCAAGCATGGCATCCTTCCATTACCTTGTAATTTGTCTTCTTCAAATGAAGAAGGTTCAACTCCTCAAGCATGGCATCCTTCCATACTTGTAATTTATCTGCTTCTTCAAATGAAGAAGGTTCAACATCACTAATGTTGTTCATCAATGCAACATAGCCTCCAAACCTATGAGGCCTCTTCCTTTCCATGAAAGTGCCTTTGGGAGAAGCTATCCTTTCTTCTTTCTGCACTATTTCTTTAATCCACCCTAGATTCCTTTTGGTTGGAGGTTATTCAAGAGTTATTTCTAACACTTTAGTAGGTTCTAGGGGCTCATTAATTGGCCCTTCACGAGGTCCCTCCCTCTGATCCTCTGACTCTTCATTTTCAAAAGAGGGTGAAGCTGGCTGAACTTCTTTTGATTCCTGCTGAAGCTCTCTAGATTTCTTAAATGCAGCTTCCTCATGGAAATTCATATCTCTGCTTACATCTATTTTCCTCTTACCTGATACATAAATCCTGTAAGACTTGGATTTTTCACTGTACCCCACAAAAACCCCTTTCTTTTATGAGGGTTCCATATTTGTCCTCTTTTCCTTAGGGACATGAATATACACAGGACACCCAAATATCCTTAGATGCCCTACTTCAGGTTTGATCCCTGAGAGGACCTCTTCAAGATTATTTTCCTTCAATATAGCATGTGGACACTGTTCTGAATATACACGACAGTGGAGGTAGCTTCTACCCATAAAGAATTTGGCAGATCCTGGTCAAACATCATTGTTTTCATTGCCTCACAAATTGTCTTGTTTTTCCTCTTAGAAACTCCATTTTGTTGAGGGTTATATGGCACGGTCAATTGTCTCTTGATTCCTACCGACTAGCAGAAATCCTCAAACTGGAGAGATTCAAACTCTCCTCCATTGCATGTTCTAAGGATTATGATGTGTTTCCCTATCTGCTTTTCAATAAAGGCTTTATACTCTTTGAATTTATCAAATGTGTCACTTTTGTCTTTAAGGAAATATACCTAACATTTTCTTGAGTAATCATCAATAAAAATGACATAATACAAACAACCACTGAGTGAGGGAGATGACATGGTACCACATACATAAGAATGAACCAGATCTAAGATTCCCTGATCTCTATTGTCACTACTAGGAAATGCTTTCTTTATATTTTTACCTAGCATGCATCACTTACAAATTTCATTTTTACTAAGAGAAATAGAGGGCATGCCACATACCATGTTTTGTAGATCTGGAAGAGCTTTGTAATGAATATGTCCAAGTCTTTTGTTCCATAACTTGCTAGATCTAGTCGCATCATGAGCCAATCCCTGAATTGACTTTCCTAACACGACATACAGTCCTCCACTGCGAGTTCCAATGGGTTTTGTTGTACTTAAGTGGATACCTTTAGCCCATAGTAGTGCCTTCTTGACCTTGAAGATCACCCAATATCCCTTGTCCTTAAGGGTTTCAACTGATGATAGATTCTTCTTGAGCCCTGAAACACATAATACTTCATCAACATGAAGTCTAGCCCCAGATTCCAATATGAAGGAGATAGAGCCTACTCCCTCTATCTTGTAACATTTGTCATCCCCAAGCTCAACATGCTCTGCAAAATATTTTGTCTTGAAATATGAGAGGATCTCCTTGTACCCTATCATGTGCTTTTATGCACCACTATCTACTAACCAAGTTTTCAGCCTCGCGAAAACTAAACTGGATAAGGCAGAAACCAAGTAATATTATTTTCTATTTTCTTTCTCATTAGAAGGACTTTCTGATTTTATTTTTTTTGGATTCATCATCCTCAGTAGTTGAAGCATGATGTTTCCCTTTCCTTGGATATTTCTTTCTAAACCAACAATAAAAAGAAAAATGCCTGAACTTATTACAACTAAAGCATTTAATCTTAGATGTATCAATATTATTTCCTTTGAATGTACCTTTGGTGTTTGGCTTCCTCTCAGAGCCTTTCTAGAATGTGCCTTTCTTCTTTCCCTTGAATCTTGATGCTAAATCTGAGTGATCTTCTTTCATTGGCTCGCTCCTAGTAGTTGTGTGACTCTCCTCCTAGAAAACACATGACATAACCTCTCAAACGTGGGATGAATCTCTCTTCCACTTACACTGGATAAGAAGGTCTCCCATGAAGAAGGAAGACCGTAAAAAATGGCATGCACTAAATCATCATCATCCACTATCACCCCTGTGACCAAAAGATGATCTCTGATCTGGGCTATCCTAGAACATAAATATGCCACTGATTCACATTTCTCTATCTTCAAATACTTAAGCTTGTGCTTAAGTGTCCTCTTTTGACTTGGATCATGTTTCTCATACAGATTTACCAAGGTATCCATACAGTCCCTGGTAGTCATTAATGAAGTCATTGCAGGCATTATACTGTCTTTGATTGAGTCAAAGATGATTCATTTGGTATTTGATTGAATTTACCTAAAGCCCGCTCTTCCTACATTATTTGTGGGTTCCTACACCATTGTGGTCACATACTACTCAAGATCATGCTCCTACAAGATATTTGTTATCGAGAGCTTCCACACATTGAAGTTGGTAGCTCCTTCGAGCCTATCCTTGGCCCTGACTGAAATGGAGGATGTCATGGACCTTACACTGGAAAATTAATCAAGCTAGCTTGGATCTGTGTGTACCTGTTGCTGCACTTCAACACGTTTAACACACCCTAAGCCCTGATACCATGTTAAATTATGAGCTTGATTTCTTATGCGGATTAATTCTTTTATTTTCTTCAACACTTTGATTCCAACTTATTACACTTCAACAATACCAAATCATAATCGAACAACAATAACTATGTAGATGAGTAAGCATGCACATGAAAAACACATATACCCTGGGGAAAACTTGTACAAGGAGAAAACCCCTAGCAAACGATATTCCTTTATTGCATTAATAATGTAATATCACTTACAAATATCCACCATGAATGTTATGCTCTTAAAGAGCTTGCCAAGATGACTTTGACCTGACAAGGACCTAAAAGACCTTGCTGAAATACACCTCTGATATTCTACCTCTATTGTTGATATACAACCTTGATATGTATCTTTGGTATGCTGCCTCTTTATCACTGATATGTGCATCTATTGCTTCACCCTTAACCTGCATATCAAAACTGTGTTGAAGAGAGGGGCCGACCTCTGCTTATATAGGCCGAAGAGGAGAAGAAGAGAGGCTCGAAATAATAACTTGTTTGCATGCTTTATGTTAGCAATAGAAGTCACCCTCATATTGCATAGAGGGTAAGCCCAGTAGCCATCAGTTTATACAGTAAATGTAACTGAGTTTTAGGTGGTCAAATGGAGAAGACTCAATGATAATAACATTCTAACTCAGAAATCCGGACTAGCATGCATAAGCGATTGACCTCTGGAATCAACTTCAGTCAGTAAGTTGGAGTAAGGGTGAATAGAGGGAAGACTTTGGTGAGGAGAGTGTAGAGGTCTGTTGTGGACATCAGGTCTTCCAGCAGCCTAAGGAGGAAAAACTTAAACACAAGATCCTCTTGAATTCAAATCTCAAAGAAACTGAAAGCAATTATAACAACATTATAATACAACATTCATCATAATACAGTCATAAAAATCCATGTGAATCAATCAATCATGAACTCTCTCAATATCAGAGGAAAATAAGATGGAGCAAGAAAGCTAACTTAGATTAACCAAGATGTCTCAAAAAAAAATACATAACCAGAGAACCAATGTTCTTCATAAAAATTACAATAGCAAGGAGCCTGGCTCAACCATTCGACCATAACAAAACATCAAAATGCTCTATAAATACCCAACAATGCTGCAACCACCAGGAGTGTTATCGGACCCCCGCATTGAAAGTTTCCAGTTGACGCCTGCTCTGTCAGATTGTGTAGACCTCCTCATGTCAAATGCGAGCCAGGCACATTTATGTGCTTTACAGGAAAATCTGTCCATAAGGAAGCTTCAGATGGACAATCCGCCTTCACGACCGCTCTCTACATGTTTTCCATTTATGGGTTGAGACGAGGTCTCAACTGTCGCCCCCATCTTCAATAACTATCTTCATCGGGATCAGGATGAGGCCTGACACCCATGAATGTTCCAGGAGTTTCCCATGACTTCTTCGAGCCAATCCCGACACCTCGAGGCTCTGCAGATCTTCTTCCATGACCAATACGAGTGTTGCAGGTGGTAGGCTGATAGAGTATGCATTTTAGACAATTATGTAGCGTCATAGCGCTATAGAATGTCTGTGTGATGATGTGGTGAGAGAAAAATGCGTTGAGGTAGGGTGATGTGGAGAAGCAATGGGTTTTTAGCTTCTGTTATTTAATTTTTTCACCAAGGGGTCGAAAAAACACCCTTTGACTAGATTTTGCGGGTGCTTGAGTTGTTCATACCTCAACGCTTTCATTCTTCCTGTGGAAATAATGGACATAATGCCACATGATTAACACCATAATTCTCCTGAGAGTAAATCTCAATCACTCCTTGATTCCTATGAAGCAAGTGGCAAATTCATGTGTTAACATATAATCTCCATGGGGGATAGAGACCTCCCTGTGAGTCCTTAAAAACTCCTTTTGCAGTTCCAGTCGCCTTCTGTGGGCCATGGAGTCATGCTCAAAAAACATCCTACTAAGGATTACAGGCCGATAATTACTCTAAACAAAAAGAAAATACATAGGATCTAGAGGAGCTTATTTATATACAATCCTAGGCTCTGAATTTTTACAACTGCTAGGTGAAAGATAACTTCTACCATAGGCATTCAAGTGGCTTCCTAAAAGGAAGACCATTTAGTCTGTCAGTGACTGATAACAGGCGATGCAACTATGACAACATAATGGTTACATCCTTCAACATTCCTCCAAAGGCTGGAGTTGAGATAAAGCTAGGAGGCTCCAAGGCATAAAGGAAATGCAACTCCATGTACTCGTTGATAGGCTCATAGAACGAGTGGAAAACTCCAGAAAATTTGTAACCGACAACTCGTTCTGCTCCATGTCTTCTCACACATGGCTGAATATCTTTGGTAAGCACAGGTGGATGAAAAGTTGATGTAGGCTAATTGATCCCAAGTGGTGGATGCTCACTTATAGGCTCTGGGTAGGCTATAAACTGCACCTTCGGCTGCTCCTCTTCTTCTTCATGGATCCCCCAATGATCAGATTCATAATCATCATACACAGGAACCATGAAAAATCTCTGCTCTTCATCGTCTTCGCTGGGATATTCATCAAAGATGGGTTTCTCTCGGTCAATATCTGCAATAACTTTTTCCTCGCAAGCAGGGCTGCTCAAAACATCTGATTTAGGGACATAGATATCCTCCGCATTTTCCTCATAAGAACAACAAACAACATTTCCCTCAGTCCCATATCCAATAGAAATATCTACTGCAGAAAACATTTGCTTATAGACATGAGAATTTTCAAAAGAGACATGTTGGTCTTCATGAACATCTAAAAGAATAGATACATCTGAAATGATGCTAGATGTTTCTACGCTACATCCATCATAATGAATATCATCCAACACCTCTATACCTTGATAGAAAATTCTTTCCTCCACAGTAAAAACTTCATCACAAATATGGTTTTCATGGCTAACAGAATCTTCATGAAACAAGGAAAACTCATCACAACAGTTTTCATAAAGACACTCAGATGGAAAATAATATTTACAAAATGAATTGAAAGCTGCATGAAAACTGTGCAAAGAGTCGATGCTTGCAATGGGAATAGATTGACACCAATCAAGATAAGCTCCTTTCAATGAATATCTGAAAAGATTGATCTGAACATCTTCATGCATGATATGAAGTTGATGAATAAAATCATGAAAAAGGATCAAGTGTTCAACTAGTACTTCCCCCTCCTTTCCTTAAAACTTAGGAATGCTACATTCCCATTCCTCTCTACTGTGTAGTGGGTTAGGGGAACCAACTATATTTGAAAAATCACAGAAAGCAAACCTCTCAGCCAAGATTTTGTCTATTTCAAACCAGTGGAGTCTCCAATCGATTCTTTAATCATGGAGTCACCATGTGAATTATATGTTGTCTAAAAATGTATGGCCTTTTTTCACCATAAAAGGCCAGATATGATCTTTGTTGTCCTCCCAGGGAGTATTGAATCTGGGACAACAACAAAAAAAACTTTCTAAGAAATATTTCCCCTTCTCCAATAATCCTCTCTAGGTCAGCTTCAGGTGTAGCCAGAGGCAGCCACAACCAAAACAGTGGAGTCGAGACAGTGGAGTCACCACAGTGGAGTCGTCAGGTGCAAGCGCAATATTCAATAGTTCTGATATCTGATGCACCTTCAGAATCAAAAGCTCGTTGTTGTTCTACCCAGGGAAAGGTCTTCAATTTTTTCCCTGACAACGACGCCATAAATGTTAGCACTAGAAGTCACCCTCATATTTCATAGAGGGTAAGCCTAGTACCCATCAGTTTATACATTAAATGTAAATGAGTTTTAGGTGGTCAAATGGAGAATACTCAATGATAATAACATTCTAACTAAGAAATCTGGACTAGCATGCATAATCAATTGAGGTCTGGAATCAACTTCAGTTAGTATGTTGGAGTAAGGGTGAATAGATGGAAGACTTTGGTGAGGAGAGTGTAAAGGTATGCTATGGATAGCAGGTCTTCCAGCAGCCTAAGGAGGAAAAACTTAAACACAAGATCCTCTTGAATTCAAATCTCAAAGAAACTGAAAGAAATTATAACATAACTATAATACAACATTCATCATAATACAGTCATAGCAATCCATGTGAATAAGTCAATCATGAACTCTCTAAACATCAGAGGAAAATAAGATGGAGCAAGAAATATGACTTAGATTAACCAAGATGTCTCAAAAAAAAAATACATAACCAGAGAACCAATGTTCTTCATAAAAATTACAATAGCAGGGATCCTGGTTCAACCATTCGACCATAAAAAAAACATCAAAACTGTCTATAAATACCCAACAATGCAGCAACCACCAGGAGTGTGATCGAACCCCTGCATTCAAATTTTCTAGTTAGCGCCTGCTCTGTAAGATTATGCAATCTTTCTCATGTCAGATGCAAGCCAAGCACAGTTATGTGCTTTACAGGAAAATCTGTCCATAAGGAAGCTTCAGATGGACAATCCGCCTTCACGACCGCTCTCTACATGTTTTCAATTTATGGGGTGAGACGAGCTCCCAACTGTCGCCCCCATCTTCAATAACTACCTTCATCGAGATCACAATGAGGACTGACAACCATGAATTTTCCTGGCGGTGCCCAGGACTTCTTCTAGTCAATCTCGACGCCTTGAGGCTCTACAAATATTCTTCCATGACCAATACGAGTGTTGCAGGTGGCAGGATGATAACGTATGCGCTTTAGACAATTCTGTAGCACCATAGTGACACAAAATGTCTGTGTGATGACGTGGCAAGAGAAAAATGTGTTGAGGCGGGGTGATGTAGAGCAGTAGTGGGTTTTTAGCCTCTGTTCTTTCATTTTTTCACCAAGGGGTCGAAAACACGCCCTTTGAATGGATTTTGAGGGTTCTTGAGTTGTTTAGACCTCAACCTTTTCATTCTTCCCGTGGAAATCATGGGCAGAATGCCACATGATTTACACCATAATTCTCCTGAGAGTAAATCTCAATCACTCCTTGATTCGTATGAAGCAGGTGGAAAATTCATGTGTTAACACTTTAATCATAACTCAACTTCATACTTTAGTTCGATTTTAGAACTAGACTTGAGATTGGTATACTTTAGTTCGAAAATAGAACTAGACTTGAGACTTCAGTTACAACTCAACATTACACTTTAGTTCGAAAATAGAACTAGACTTGAGACTTCAGTTAC